>JAODAL010013133.1:0-92474 GCA_025379985.1 Phyllomedusa bahiana
AAAAATTAAAAACTCCGCTTTACCAGGTAAACGGGAGAAAAAGTGTATTTTTAAATCAAAAAATTTAGAAAGTGTCTAAAAACAAAAAAGAAAAAACATTTTAAACATATGCTTTTTTTTAACAATTTTATGGGGATCATAAGATCACACCTTAGTACAGAAAATATAAATCATGGCGTTATTTAAGCCTATGGTGTCTTGTTGCTAATATAAAGACCCTTTTTTAGTTTTTTTTTTGGGGTTTTCTGTCTAATATTACCAACCTAATAGATTGTGTATTTTCTTATTCCTATTACAGTCTAGACGTAGTATCTTGTTAGAACCTCAAAAAAATTTTTGCTCTGAGACATTCCTCTCTTCCATAAGGATTATGTGTTTCCGATAAATGGCGTTTTTCCGAGTTTTTAAATGTAAAGGGTGCACCCTACAATTGTAAATTAAATTTTAGTACATGTTATCAGGTAGACTACATTTTTTGTCATGCAGTTAATAAATTGATAGATCTGATATTCTTTCTTTGTAGCAGATGATATAAAGTGTTCTGTATTTTGTTATGTTTACATACTTGCAGATTTTAGGGCCACATTTTGATATTTTAAAATTGTAACCAATTGTTTTTTAGGTGTTTGTTTTTGAAAAATTTGAGGCTTGGAGATAAAGTAAAACCTTTTAAAGCCCCTCTTCTAGGGGACAAAATTCATCCTTCATTAGAATTTTTTGATGATTGTTTGTCTTACAAAATATGTAGATGTGTTTAAAAAAATTTTAAAATTTTAGAACTGAGGTGAATTATGAGTAGAAAATGTATTGTCTGTTTTGCCATGTTGTATGTGATTTTGTTTTATTTTTATTCAAAAATTTTTTGTGTTAAATTTTTTGAACTTTTAGTTTTGCGGCTTCTAGTATTTTAAAACCAAACCTCTTTCTCTTAATCTTTGGGTATTGTTGACAGTCTTTTTTTTATATTCCAAAGGTACGTATGTTTTTTTTTTTCCCAAGTTTTCCCCCAGGGATATTTCTATTACGTGTGGCGGGTGGGCCGCGTTGCTGCAGCAACGAATTTTTGGTGTAGGGTTTTTTATGGGTATAGTCCCCTTTGATCTGCAGTAGCTGTTAAGAAGTATATCCAAAAGAATCTAGATTTTAGTTGAGGATGAATCTTTATGATGTATAAAGTATAAATTCATAGAATTTTTGTTATTATAATAGTTGATCAATTGTGACTGTACCGTCCCCGTTCTGGTCCCTCCCATATTCAGGAGTGAGGTCGGTCCAATGTAGAAAGCGATTCAGTCACTTAAACACACGCTGCAGAAGTATTAGGAAAGGAATGTACGGAGATTTTATCCTCCTCCTCGTGAAACAGGGATCTGACTTTCCCGATTAAGACACGCATGTAAATTATGTACGCTAATGAGGCGCAGTGTATATTCGCCCCCAATACGATGTCTCCTGCTCTTTTTGGAGATAAGATAATACCATTCTTAAATCATAGTAAAGTATTGTGTTTATCTACAAGTAATTGTTGACTGTACATACATACCCCCCAATGCCTTACGTTTTAGTAAATGGTGTAATTTCTGTACTCTCACGAATCCCCAAAAATTTTAGAGCATGGAGGGAGGTTTCATTGAGAAGCAGGGGCTGGATATTAAGGCTTTGAGTAATCATCAAGATACCATTGGAGATGTGATTCAAACATAATATTTTCCAAGACAGAAAAGGATGTCCTGTATCTTTTAAAATTGCCGGGATAGCTGAAAATAAGTTGGTTGTAGACTGAGCTCATCCACTCATGCTCCCAATAAGAGTTGTTGCCGCTTAAGTAGAATCCTATCCCAGCCTCTCAATGGGTTTGAAGTGAGGGGGGAAGAAATTGTTATTCATTTAATTATCTAGGTTGGGCTCATGTAAGTCTATGTGGTACAGTCAGGAGTATTCAATGTAAAGAAAATCATTAGCTATTTTTTTCAGACAATAAGCTTGCCAAGGTTGATTCCTATATCCAATATTTTTATAATACGCATTTTTAAATGTCATAAGTTCACTCAAAAAAACCCAAATTCCACCCCCCCACCCCCCCCCCCCCCCCCCCCCCCCCCCCCCCCTTCCAATATTTAGGATCTTTAGACAAGAAACGATAAGTTGTTGGATCGATTTAAAATTTCTAAAGTTATTTTCTATATAACCCTCTCTGAATTTCTAAACAAATAATTGCACCTACATTTTATCTGCTTGGTCCTTATTGTTGATTTGTTTTTTTTTTGTTTTAAGATTTTTATGACTTCTTTCCTGCATCTCGTGAGGATAATTCTTTCTAAACCTATTATTGTTTTATTAAATTTTTTCTTTTACAAAGATTAAGGTCTTTTTCATAACCCTGAGTCCTTGTATGAATACAATGCTATCGACATAAACCTTAGTCTAGATGTCTAGAGGTAGATAAGATGGGTTAGAAACATGAAAACTCTATTTGGTCATTGTATCATTTAATGGTGTTTCAGCTTGTAGATCATGTAGTGTTTACCCCCACCCCCACCATCTTGTAATCGCTCTTTCATTTCCTGATAATGCTTAAATGTAGTCATAAAATCATAAAATGTGGTCATTAAATCTGCAAAAATATGTATATAAATATGCAAAAATATACAGATCACTTTATATCATCTGCTACAAAGAATGAATATATAGCTAGAAAAATCAACAATATTTCTATCCAGGAGTCCGTGATTTATAATTCACTGCACCAATCTTTACTCAAATCCACCTATTCTAAAAATCTACTTTTATTTTTAAAACTTGATTAAAAAATTTTTTTATGTGGGGGGGATATACTCACTGGTAGCTATTCCATTGCTTAGTATGATCTATCCTATGCTTACTCAGCCATCTTATTATGTCAATTCAGTCAGGCTTTAGATGGATCATATCCTATGCTTACTCAGCCTTATCTTATTCAGTCAATCAGTAGGGAAGCGTAACGAAAGGTGTCGGCCCGGCTTTAATAATGACTGGCCATATCTGTCCCGTTTATATCTTTGATAATTTAATTATTTCACCTCAAGCTAAGTCTCCATATTATAAATTGCGCACATCTTTCTGGCATAAGGTTGTTCATTCTCCATTATGTTGGAGAAATATACAATGTATATAGACTACAATAGGGTCCTGTATGTGACTCTTTATGTGTGTTGGTATTTAGACAATTCCATTTACCCCATAACTAGTGAGCTCTAAAAAACACAAACATAGCGAGATGAAAAAGACATGGATATTAACTCCTTGAAATAAAATTCCACCTCTAAGATAGATAATTTTAAAATAGACCATATTCATTTATATTGACTCCGCATACAGGGTCTACCCATAGATTAAGGATTAGACATATAGGCGTAGTAATTCCGTTTACTAACTCAACCTTAAACGTCTGCCCCGATGCGTTTCCCCTCCTGATCAGACACCAACGGGGATTCTCTCATGGGGGTCCGGTATAGTTGTATCTTCCCGCGTTGGATGGTATGTCATAGTTGTAGAGATGATATATACCTTATTGCGGGTATGGCTGACTTGTTATATTGATAGGTGTTGAATAATGTGTATGTGCGGGCTATATAATAAGTTAGCTACTCACCTGTGTGCACTTCTCCTCCCCACTCAATTGCGTATCAGCATGCATCGCCAATTCAAACTGAGCATGCTCCAAAGGTCTACTTGAATAGTCACATGGCCTGAACCCATTCAAGAATGAGCATGTCAAAAGTCCTACGGCGTTGTCAATGACCTTAACCTTCAAACTGAACTCTGCTCCAAAGGTTCTACTGCGCGTCACATGACCTTAAACTTTAAAACTGAGCATGCTCTCAGACGGGGGCGTGGCTTGGCGCTTAGAGAGATGGCCGCATGAACGGGTCTCTCTGAAGAATCCCAGCAGTAAAAAGGGAGGCGTTGCAGCAGCGGAACTGCACCAAGAGGAGTTGGATCGAGCCAGCCTGCGTCTGAGACCTGACCCGATCTAACAACACAGGGATGAAGACGGGAGTTTGCTGAGGAGCATGAGGGCTTTAGTGTTAGGGCGCGCCAGATTCTCACGGGCTTTCCAGGACCTCGCGGGGGACTACGGAGGAGCCGCGCACAAGGGCATGGTGAACCACCGCGCGTACGGTAGAGACGGAGTCCGGACCCGAACGCAGTGAGGACTCGGGCGCTCGCAGATATCCGGGAAATCCATAAATTTGATGGTCCGGAGGGATCACGCTCGGTGTCGGGAGACATCGGCTGGTGAGCGTATCACCGGGTGTGCCCGACTCTGCGAGCTGCGCAGATTCCCAGGGCTTTCACAGGCCTCGCAGCAGTGACATGGGAGGAGGACTCCGCAGCACAGCATAATCAGCGTGGTAGAGAGGAGTGCCGGACCCGAACAGCAGCTGAGGACATCGCGGGCGCCTCGCAGGTTACCCTGGGGCAACTCCAATAAATTGTGGTACGGGGGGGACCGCCGGTTTTGCCGGGATGACATTGCGCTGTGTGGCTGCGGTACACTGGATGTGCTGCTCCGCCGGAGCTGCTCAAGGGGACAGAGATGGGCTGGCACTACATCGCATATCTACAGGGCTGCAGTATCTCAGGAATTCATGGGAGCACCCTCTGCATACTGGGGTGGGACTCCACAAGAGTTGGGACAGTAATTAGCCCTAAGCAGCGAAGTGTCACGATGGGAGGCAGCCTCTATTAACGGCCGGCCCATACGGTACGTGGCGCGCCATTTTGAGTTTCTAATCACCTTTAAACTGCAAGTGCTATCTGGCTAAAATAAGGGAGCAGACCAATAACGTAAAAAGCGCCTGATTCCTGACTCGGACCCAGCGATAAGAAATGCATCAGAGGGTACTTGAGGCCATCAAAAGTCTTAAAGTCACTACCACCTGATATCAAGACTACCCCAGATAGATTCACCGGGGGGAAACTGTTACCATCTCTAACCTCTCATTCACCACCATCTTTCAGTCTCTCAACACTCCTATTTAATACCTTTTCCAGGATTTCGCGTCTCAAAGAAAACTATTGTGATGCTCAGAGAACAAGGGCTAGGAGTGTGCTATCTCCTTAATCGTACTAGCAAGTTCCAACAGGCTTGATACACCAAGGACTCCCACTCAGTCAGTGGCCTATAATTCTTTTATGTCAGCCAAAACAACACAGAAACCCCGCGAGAATGGGGAAACAAGAGTTCTCAGGAAAAACACAAAATCTCGTGCGCAAACACTAGAGAGAAGAAAACAGGGTACCCTCAATGCTATCTGCAACATCCCGATCGTCATTGGACTTCACCTCCTCTGAATCATATATCTGGGAGCTCCAGACGGGGAAACGGGCTCACCACCTCGCAGGTATTCCTGGATGGAAACCACTTATAATGGCGACAATATTTACTTAAGACTCTCCTAAAACGCTACCTGATGAGCTCAGGAAACGTGCAAACGGAGATTGCAGCGATACGGTCAGTCTTAAAGTCATAGCAGATGGGGTCGATTACTGGAGGGGGCGCACGACGAAACTCGATGTTATTGTGCAAGTGGAGTTGCAAAGAACTCTCAATATGATACATCTACTCTAATACTACAAATGTACTCAAAGTACACAGCAAAAGCATCAACTTGACGATCTTGATAAATACGAGGGACGCCGCATATAAACTTTCAGGGTGCTGGATGGGGTACCCTGATAAGTACACAGGATATGAAGATCGTGAGAACGCGCAGGTCCTCACACATAATCTTCAACTCTCACGCATCATGTGGTGATACCACCCTACAGGTTGTTAACTGGAGAGAGCCCACGAGCTTTGAAGCCCCAAGAATCAATCTCACTGCCCTCTAGGACATAATCTGTGCTTTACAGGATATCTTCGAATAAAGAAGCATTAATGCGTAAAGCCAGATCCTCCAAAACCATTGAGTATGAAGGCTCTCAGATTCAACTTTACCCGGATTTATCTTGGATGAGTCTCCACAAAGAAGATGTCTGAAGCCACATGACTGGAGACTCTTAAGCGCCACTCTATACTATATAGATGGGCTTCCTCATGCTCATGCAAAAAAGAAGGCCAAATCTACAGTACTGAGGTCTCACTCGTGACCTTAACCACTTCTGCATAACAAACTAGATATTTTACTATTCCTGAAATTCCAGATTTGGGATCTAAAAATACCCCCACCAGCCCCAATGGGGGATTGGCTAAACCGTCTGTAGGGGGCCGAGGAAGAGCTTCTAGATACTGAAAAGTAGGACATCACTGGGTGATACGTCACGATGTTTTAAAGTTTGTTGAGTATGCTTAATCATAATTGCTTACCTTCTGCTAGAACTAAGAGTATTGAGTTGAGGTCATGATATCTTATTTCTACATTTGTCCTAATTATTGAGGGGTCCCGGTTTGCATAGAATGGGGATTCATAGTGCTAAATAAGCCAAACTTTCCACATAAAATTTTGGGGGCCCCGGGGGGGGGGGGGGGCGGGGAAGGAATGGGGGCCACATTTGACCGGGGCCCCCTCTTTCCCGTGACCTACCCTGGGGGCCCAATTTTTAGAAAAGGGGGGTTCCCAGGGGTCATCATGGGCACCCTTTCCCCTTTTCCCCCCAATTTAAAGGGGAGTAAAAGGCCCCAAAAAGTCTTGGGGGTCCCTTTTGAACCCAAAAGACTTTAAAAATCTAGTGGAACTTTCTTTTTCCATAAAATTTTTGGAAATAACTTTTTCTTAGGAAAGTACCCTAGGCCAGAGGGTTTTTCCCATCTGGTTTTTTAAAACCCAAAGTGGTTTTTAACTTTTGGTTATTCTTTATTGATTTTTTTTAGTTTTTTTTTTTCCCAGTTACCAAAACCCCGTTTTTTTTCCCGGTTCATTTAAATTAAGGGCGTTCCCCAGTCCCTTACCTATCCTCTTGGGGTCTTTTTGTTTTGATTGTCTTTTGTATGGGGGAAACCCTTTTAAAGGGGAATTTCCTTGATAGAATGTTTTTTATGAAAAACTAAATTTTTTTTCATTGAAATGTCAAGGGTCTTAATTTCCCCCCGCAAAGAGAAGGTTGTTTTCTGTCCCGAACTAAAGCAATCAAGGGCGGGGCATGTCCCCTCCTTCAATGACCCACTTTTTAAAAGGGAGGGTAATTTTTTCCCCTTTTTCAAAAAACTTTCATCCCCCAAAGGGGCCCTTAAAACTTTCCCTTTACATAGTAAAAAGAAAGCGGGGGTGTTTAAACAATTTACTTTCCCGTAATTGTCCCGCTCCAGGTACAACAAAACCGTTATTGATGATAATGGGGAAAAATTATTATCCTATAGGGACTTAAAATTGGGGGTCCTTTTACGGGTATGTAATTTTTTATGCAACCCAACCTTTTTCCCAAATTCGGTTCTTTAAAAAAATTTTTTTCCCTTTAAAAGGGGAAATTTACGTTCCTTCCCTTTGGCTCAATTTACAAAATTTCTCGGGGCTTCTCAAAATCCGGAATGCAGGGGGGGTTTTCTTCCCCCCCCCATGGATTGGGCATCAAACCCCCCCTTTTACTGCTGGGCCCGAGACTCCCTCCCCCCCCTTTATTTTCCCTATATCACTGTTCCCCTATCGTCTTTTTTATAAGAGCTGGGGAAAAAATACCACAGGGTGCATTCAATCTAATTTGAGCATGGGTCTCCTCTCAAAAGCGGTTAAAGTATTACAGCTTTCCCAAGAACGGGACAGATCGTGTGTAGGGAGGAAAAGTTAGGGACAGGGTCAAAACGTCCCTATTTTCCTTGTTTCCCAAACTGCTGCAGTCTGTTTCTGTGGTGTGGAGACAGAAAAATGCTAAATCCCCTAAAAGAGTCATTCCCGTACAGCCCCTGAATCAACCCAGGGGGTACAGAAATGGGAAATACTCTCAGCTAGTGAATTTTAAGGAGGAGGGGTCAGGGGGGGATTTTGACCCCCACCCGGGGTATCAGGTAAAAAAAAACCAAAAAATAAAAGGGGCACTGTGAGAACAAAAGGGGCTTTGCAAAAGGGTTTGTTTTCACTGTCCCCCTTTTTTTCTGAAGGGCCAATTTTAAAGAAAAGATAAAAACCCCCTTTTAAAAAAAAAAAGGTCCAAATTTATCCACATTGCTTTTAAATTTGGGGGGGATTTCAATGTGGCTTTTTTCAGAAACAGCTGACAGAATTTAAAAAATTTAAAAACTACCCCATTTCCCCTGCCGTCCAAGACACTGGGCCCCGGGGTTTTAGAAAAACTGGGTTTGAAAGTATGCTCTATTCGTTTTATGGAGAATTGACCACCCAGGGAACCGGTTTAATTTTTCCTTTTTTTTCCCCCCCCTCACCAATCCCACTCACGGATTGAAAATTTCTTTTGGAAACGTCCCCGGGTTTTTTAGGCGCATGGCTTTTAGCTGATATCAATCCATTACAAGGTCGGGCCACCCCTCCAAAATTTCCCCTACCCTTAAGACACATACCACACCTATTTCCCCAATTGCCCAAATTGGGGTCTGAATTTAAAGCCTCATAAAAAAACCCCCCGGGCCAGGGAGAATTTTAAAAACATACAAAAGTATTTTTTCAAATAATGAAGGCACGGTCCCTCCCCCTCATCCTAGGGGAAACCCCAAAAGGCGGTGCTGAGGGGGGGGGTATACCTGGGGCACACGAGTCAAGAGGAATTCAAACCTGAAGAACAAAAAAACATTCACAAATTTACAGTACGGAACCCCCTTTTGGAACACAACCTACAAATCTTTACTTAGAAAAATAGGGAACATCCGGCCCAGCCCGGTGGTTTGGCAATGGAGGGGACGAGAAATTATTACTGTTTTCCAAACAAAAATACTATGAACAAAGGTAAAAAGGGCCCCTTTTTTTTTCCTTTAGCAAACAACTGAGGGATGAAAGAAGACCCCAAATTTGCAAGTTTTTAAAAGACTAGGGGGGCATATCCTTAGTTTTCCCTTAAATTTGACAGTTTTCCCCACAATTTCCAGCCCTGTACCCCTCCCTGATCCCCTCCCGAAGGAAAAGACGAAAGAGATGCGGCCCTAAAAGCCTTTTTTCTTTTTCCTGTGATTTGCGACACTCACTCAAGGGAAGCATAGACTTCCCCCAACCTAATAACCCGGGGAAAGTTGGAAGGGGATTAAGTATTCCCCACAGGAAAATCACCAGGGCCAGACGGCTGACTAATCTACTATAAAATCTTTAACCCTCAATTAGTAGAAACAAGTGCAAATTGTATAATGCCTTTTTAAGGAACAGGGGTCCAGCACCTTTTTTGCATTCTATAAAACTCTAATTTCCCGAAAAACCCCAAAAAAGACCCCATGGAGGTCCCAAAATTTTAGACCCATTGCCACCTTAATTCAGATCTTAAAATATTCCCTAAAATTTTAGCAAATAAAATAGGGGTAGGTTCCCCCAAATTTAGTGCAAAAGGGGACCAAGTTGGATTCGTATGTTCCGAAGGGAGGTGAAAACCCCAGGAAAATTATAAAACCTAAAAAGGGGTTTTAATTGGATAAGTCGTTCTTTTAAAAGTTTGGGATGGGGGAAGGCTTTTGACCAAAACAATTGGGGCCCTAATGTGTCAGTGAGGGCAGGGTTTGGAAAAAGGGGCCCATTTTTAAGCGTTACCCCCCCTTACTCCATACCCCGGCTACAATTAAGTTACCATATAGTTATCTCCCCAATAAAAATTTTCAAATGGCACCCCGGGGATGCCCATTGTCTCCCTTTTGTCTTTTATTGTTAAACCCCCTAAGGCGGAAATATCTAAATCCAAACTTTTAAGGAAATAATGAAAAAAGAAAAGGATTTAAGTTTTCATTTTTTTGTGATGACATTTTTTACTCGATTTCCCCCACACTTTTCCCCTTCCAAATTTTGCAGCAACTTCTTCAAAATTCTATAACCCTCGGGCTAAAAAAATTAAAAATTCAAAAACGAGGCGTTGCCTTAATAGGTAAGGAAAGATTTTTTTTGTCCTTAAACTAATTACGTATAATTGGAAAACTTTTCCCGAGGTTTTGGGGAATTTAATTTGACACCTTCCCTTATCGATTTAATTGGTTTTCCCCAGGACCACAATGAAACAGATTTTCCTTTAAAAAAGGGATGCCGTGCCATTGTTTCTTTCGGAAAGGTTTTTGGCGGAAAAAAGATGACATTTAACCAAACTCTAATCTGTTTGAACCCCCAATCCGGTCCCCTAAAAGATCTAAAAGCAATTCAAAAAACCATCTTCACTTCAAAGGGTCTAATAAGAGGAAAGGGTAAAAGGGCGAACCTGTGCTGGGAAGGAGGGGGGGGGGGCTCGCAGTGCACACATGGTTAAGTATTTTTGGGGCTGCCCAGCTCCTTAAACCCAGCAGGGTCCTAAATGCTAAAAACCTAAAGGGTGGGCTGAAGTAGAGAAGTTGTGGTTTGCCCCGGTTATCCAACCCCCTTGTTTGGGGGCCCACTTCCCATAATCAACTTGACCCCCAGCTTTTGGGCCCGATACAATGCCCCGGGACGTTTTGGAAGAGTGTGTTCAGAATTTTTGGGGCTTAGTTTCACCCGGGTCAGCTATGCCCCTTTTCTTTTTAACCCATGTTACCAGATGGCATGGGGAAATCTGGTTGGAAACCCCTGGTTTGAGCACAGTTTTGTTCGGTTTTGCAGATTTTAGGGCCCAAAAAACCAGGCAGATTCTCCTTTTGATGGACAAAAAAAGATTTCCGGAAAAAGGAAGTGGTCGCTACTCATACTTGCAGATCTCCCACTTCTTGCAAACAACGCTAAAAACGACGGGGGTTTCCCTGGCAGGTTCAAAATGATATGTAAAACTTCACCAAAACTAAAGGTTTGATATCAAAATTTTATTCCATACTACAAACCCCAACCCCCGGGGCCATAAACACCCATATGCCCAAATGGCAGGTTTATAGGGGACGAAACACCAGAGAATGGGACCAAATGGAAAAGGGCAGCCCAGACTTATCTGAGCGTTTTTAGGGGGGAACCAAAAAATATTAATGTTATGGACCAAAACCCCCCTCATTGCTAAAAAAATTAATCCCACAATCCCCCGATTATTGGGCGCGCAAGCAGGGGGGGTTACTATATATCAAAAATTCGGGGGAAAGTCACATCATCCAAAATCCTGGACAAAATCCAAAGTTCAATCGACTTAAGGTTAAGGGGCCCTTCGAAAAAAACCTTTGTAACTAAAATTTTTTTCCAGGTATGTGAAAAAACCAACATTTGAAATTTATTTGAGTATCCGACAGCGACTAAAATGATTTTTTTGCTTTTTTTTGGGGAAACGCATAGGGCCCCCCCAAAAAATGCAAGATGTGTTCATAGAATCAAGTCCATAAGGGGAAAAGGAATATTTAACCGCCCCAAAAAAAAAAAACCCTGGATAGCTTTGATGTTATTTGGCTGCCATGGGATACATTTGTGGCCATTAATGATGTATAAACAAAGACCTATTGACTGACCTTCATAAAAAGAGCATATCAGCTCTTACCCATAAGATGTATTTGTACTGCCTTCCCCCTACCTCTTGTGTCGTGTCTTTTGTCACGTCATCCATGATAATGAATCTTTTTCATATTGTTAAGACCAGTGCTATATGTACGACAGCTGTAATAAGCCTGGCTGAATCATCTTAGGAGGCTAAATACTGCTCATGTCAGGGATCGGTCAGGGACACACACACAGACAAGTGGGCCCTGACTCTGATCCCAGCCCCTGTCCCTGCCTTTTGGGGAACCCGACTCCTTAACAGGCCGGCCCCAACCAGAAGACTGATAACTGCACTGTTATAAGTGTGACACAGACAGGACAAACAGACACCAAACAAAAGAGTAGTCAGGCGGTCCAAAGTCAGCAACAGTTCGGGCAACGAGGTACAGAGGCGTGAGACAAGAGGGTAACCGGGGGCAGTCCAAAGTCAGCAACAGCACGGGCAATGTGGTACAGAGACGTGAGACAGAGGGGGAAACCGGGGTCCAAAGCCAAAGGTCAGGGAGAGCACAGAACAAGGAAGCAAATACGGCGAACTACAGGGAAAAAACCTATAGCAGGCAAAGATAGAAGGAAGTGGGAGGAAAGAAAGCCGAGGTGATAGGAAGCAGAATCTGTCAATCACTGAGAGTGAGATTAACCCAGAGAGTGCTGGAAAGATCCTGGCCACGGGCGTTGGCCAGAATTCAATTAGAGTCCCAGAAGGAAGACAGTGTTCACACAAGAAAAAGTAAGGCCGCAGTTATGGTCGCAGCGGCCTTCGCCGACGACCAGAGCCAGATGACACGAACATGACAGTACCCCCCCTTCTAGGAGGGGCCACCGGACCCTCCTTAGGTCCCCCTTTTTTGGAGGGGTTAGCTTGGTGGAACTTTTCCACAAGTCTGGGGGCGTGCAAGTCCCTAGCTGTCACCCACACCCGCTCCTCTGGACCATTACCCTTTCCAGTGAACATAGGTATTGGAGAGCGTTCTGGACTCTGCGGGAGTCAATTATACGCTCAATTTCTATTCTAACTCCCTTGTATAACCACAGGGCGAGGAGGGTGACGACCGATCACAGCAGGAATGTACCTTTTAAGTAAAGACTTGTGAAACACAGGATGAATGCGGTGGGAACTCGGAAGGCGTAATCTAAAAGATACCGGGTTAACAATTTCAGAGATAACAAAGGGACCAATAAAACGAGGAGCGAACTTAGTAGACGGGACCCGAAGGCGGAGATTTTTTGTCGAGAGCCACACCTTGTCACCGACAGCATATTCAGGTCCGGGTCGACGTTTTCTATTAGCATATTTAATTTGTTGTTGTTGGGCTTTTTCTAGAGTCTCGCGACTCCTAGCCCAGACTGTGCACAGTCGCTTGATGGCGGTTTTTATGGAAGAGAACTTAGATTCGCAACCTGTTGCGGCGGAGTATCTGGGGTGAAAGCCGTAATTACAGTAAACCGGAGAAAATCAGGTTGAGGAATTCTCGTGATTGTTAAGAGCAAACTTGGCCATAGGTAAAAACTCACTCCACTTCTCCTGACACTCCGAAACATAACATCTAAGATATTGTTCTAGTGACTGATTAAGTCTTTCAGTCTGCCCATTAGTCTCGGGGTGGAAGGCAGAGGAGAAGGACAAAGAGATGCCTAATTTACCACAAAACACCCTCCAGAACCTTGACACAAACTGTACCCCTCTATCAGACACAATACTGGAAGGAATACCATGAAGTCTCAGTATATGACGAACAAATAAATCGGCGAGGGTTTTGGCTGATGGTAATTTCTTTAGAGCAATAAGATGACACATTTTAGAGAATCGGTCCACCACCACCCAAATTACCGACTTACCCTTAGAAAGGGGAAGGTCGGTAATAAAATCCATAGATATGTGGGACCAGGGCCTATTGGGCAACGGCAGAGGGTGCAATAATCCTTCAGGAAGTTGCCGGGGTACCTTAGCCCTGGCACAAGTCTCACAAGCAGTAACAAATTCCCTGGACATCACGCTGCCACGAAGGCCACCAATAGGTACGAGACAGGAGGTATCCGGTGCCCGCGATGCCAGGAGGCCCCGACAGAGCTGAGGAGTGGACCTCCACCAACATTTTCACCCGGACATGACACGGAACAAAGAGATTTCCGGGGGGGGATACTGGGAGGGGCCAAGCCTTGAGAGTTCGCAATCGTGGAGACTAAGTCAGTGGTAAGGGTAGCGACAACCACCCCCGGAGCGAGGATATTTTCGGGTTCCTCCTCCGAGATGTCATTTATACCAAAGCTTCGGGACAAGGCGTCAGCCTTAACATTTTTTGCCCCTGGACGATAGGTCACCACAAAATTGAACCTAGTTAAAAACAGAGCCCATCGTGCTTGGCGGGGGTTCAACCGTTTAGCATTATCAAGATACAATAGATTTTTATGGTCTGTAAGAACAGTCACCCGATGTCTGGCCCCCTCCAGAAGGTGCCTCCACTCTTCAAAAGCCCATTTTATGGCTAGCAGTTCCCGGTTACCAATATCATAGTTGACCTCCGCGGTGGAGAACTTTCTGGAGAAGAAGGCAATGGGCCGAAGATTAGTATATAGGTTCAGTTCCCTGGGACAGGACGGCTCCACCCCTGTTTCAGATGCGTCCACCTCTACGACAAAAGGTTGTTCTGGATCTGGGTGGACCAAGACAGGTGCAGAGTGAAAACATATTTTCAAGGTAGAGAATGCCTGTTTGGCCTCAGGTGTCCAGGAGGTGGGGTCCCGCCCTTTCTTAGTAAGGTCAGTGAGGGGGTTTAACAATCAAGGAGAAATTCTTGATAAATTTGCGATAGTAATTAGCAAAACCTAAAAAACGTTGGATCTCCTTCAAGGTAGTAGGTCTCACCCACTGTGTGATGGCCGAAACCTTTTGTGGGTCCATACTTATAGCACTAGGACTAAGTATGTACCCCAAGAACCCTATCTCCTGGACTCCGAACAGACATTTAGACAGTTTGGCGCATAATTGATTCTGACGTAACCTGGAGAGGACCTCCCTTACATGATTCCGATGAGTATCATAATCCGGGGAAAAGATGAGGATGTCATCTAAGTACACAATAACAAAACGACCCAGAAGGTCTCTAAAGATATCGTTAACAAATCGTTGGAAGACGGCTGGGGCATTACAAAGACCAAACGGCATGACTAGGTATTCGAAGTGCCCCTCAGGAGTATTAAAGGCCGTCTTCCATTCGTCCCCTTCCCTGATCCGGATTAGGTTGTATGCCCCACGGAGATCAATTTTGGAAAACCATCGGGCACCGACCACCTGGCTAAAAAGATCCGGGATCAGGGGAAGTGGATGCTGGTCTTTTATAGTGATCTTATTGAGCTCCCTGTAGTCAATACAGGGACGGAGGCCTCCATCTTTTTTCTCGACAAAGAAAAAACCAGCACCCACCGGCGAGGTGGATGGTCGTATGTGACCTTTTTCCAGGCTTTCCTTGATATATTGACGCATAGATTCCCGTTCCGGGGTAGATAGTGAAAATACGACCCTTAGGCAGCTTGGCCCCCGGAACCAGGTCTATAGCGCAATCATATGGCCGGTGCGGCGGGAGGGTGTCCGCAACGGACTCATCAAAGACATCTTCAAAATCAGAGACGAAATCGGGCATAGTATAATCATCATTTATAGAACACACCAAGGACTGTACAGTCTTCAAATGTAGGACCACATGAAATCCCCCATTTAACCAACTCAGCAGTCCTCCAGTCAAGCACAGGATTATGAAGGCGTAACCATGGTAAGCCCAAAATAATATCAGTAGTAAGTCTCTCCATTACAAAAAAAAACAATTGTTCGGAATGCAGGCACCCAACATTCAACGTAATTTCAGTGGTGCGGTATTCTATTCTTCCCTCCATTAAGGGGGTAGAGTCAGCACCTGAAACCGAAAAGGGAGAACATAACGGGATTAGTTCTACCCCTAAGGCTTGGGCCACAGACATGCTAATGAAACTAACAGCTGCTCCTGAATCGATCATAGCTTGACACACAAAACTCTTGGCCCCGGAAATTAAGGTTACCGGCAAAGAAATCTTGTTATCCCAATTAAGGGGTACCTGTACGCCTGAGTTATCCTTCTTGCTGTCCTTCAGGCGTTTGCCGATCTCCCACGGTGACTTAGGCCGGGTCGGGCAGCTCCTCAGGACATGGCCGGACTCCCCACAGTAGAAACACAAGGCATTGTCCGCTCGATGTTTCCTCCTGATAGCCGCCGACGCTTGAGCCCAACACCATGGATTCCTCTCCCGAGCCCGCAGCAGGAGATGGTGAAAAGAGTGGAAGAGGAGTTTTAGCAGACATAGTGGAGAAAGAATTAACAGGGGACTTCGATCTAAACTTTCCAGAAAAACCCCCCATCTTTTCCTTGCGTCTTTCTCTCAACCTTCTGTCGATAGATACAGCTAAGGTCATAAAATCCCCTAAGGTCTCTGGAGTAGGATGACTGACCATCGCATCCTTCACAGCTTCAGACAGCCCCTGTCTGAAGAGGGTCTTCAGAGGTGGATCAGGCCACCCAATTGCCGAGCTCCATTGGCGGAATTCAGAGCAGTACTCCTCAGCAGTGCGATGACCCTGCTGGATGGATAAGAGATGAGTTTCCGCCAACGCTGCCCGGTTAGGGTCATCATAAATATGGCCCAATGTAAGAAAAAATTTGTCCACCGATCTCCACTCAGGGGCCTCAGGAGGCATGCTCAATGCCCAATCCTGAGGTGGACCCTGGAGGAGGGACACCGCCATGGCAACTTTCTCAGCCTCTGAGGAAAAATGGTTGAACCGAAAAAATAGGCGACAGGATTCCCTGAAGGTCCGAAACTTATCAGGGTTTCCCTCGAAACAGTCAGGAAGTCGCAAGTTTGGTTTGTGCTGTACACTTTGACCCACAACCCGGGAGAGGGCACGGATACTAACGGGACGACTGGATCAGGAGGTGGAGTAGACATGGCATCCAGTCGGAGTGAGATCTGGGACATAAGGCCCGCCATGCCCTGGAATTGCGTGGTTAACTCATCCAGGCGGTCCGAGACCAACAGGTCGGTGCTCATACTGAACCGCAGGTGAGATAGTTTAGAGTATGGGCCTGCTATAATATCAGGGACCAGTCAGGGACACACACACAGACAAGTGGGCCCTGACTCTGATCCCAGCCCCTGTCCCTGCCTTTTGGGGAACCCGACTCCTTAACAGGCCGGCCCCAACCAGAAGACTGATAACTGCACTGTTATAAGTGTGACACAGACAGGACAAACAGACACCAAACAAAAGAGTAGTCAGGCGGTCCAAAGTCAGCAACAGCATGGGCAACGTGGTACAGAGACGTGAGACAGAGGGGGAAACCGGGGTCCAAAGCCAAAGGTCAGGGAGAGCACAGAACAAGGAAGCAAATACGGCGAACTACAGGGAAAAAACCTATAGCAGGCAAAGATAGAAGGAAGTGGTGGCTATAAATAGGGAAGGGGAGGAAAGAAAGCCGAGGTGATAGGAAGCAGAATCTGTCAATCACTGAGAGTGAGATTAACCCAGAGAGTGCTGGAAAGATCCTTGCCACGGGCGTTGGCCAGAATTCAATTAGAGTCCCAGAAGGAAGACAGTGTTCACACAAGAAAAAGTAAGGCCGCAGTTATGGTCGCAGCGGCCTTCGCCAACGACCAGAGCCAGATGACACGAACGTGACAGCTCATTATTGATTTAGTGATTTACTGCATCCGAATCACAGCTGTATAATGCTTTACGCTTTTTCTATAAGCGATATTCATGTTATTGGTTATCATAAGACTGTATTTTTGAATGTGTTTTCTTTGAAATTTGTCTAAATAAAAACACAGTTAAAGAAAAAAAAAACTGAGCATGCTCAAAGGTCCTACTGCGCGTCTCATGACCTTAACATTGTGCCGTGCTTATGCAAAGGTCCTCGAGCACATTACAAGGTGTATATTTGATGCCATGGTGACGGTCTACTCATATGGATGCGCATTCTAGTAGCTTCTCTCTTGCTTATTATGTAGACTGGCTCTATTAACTGCGCTATCCATATTCTCCAAATTGGTCCCTGCTAATTTGAAGGGGATCCTTTCACTTATCCCATAGCTTTAACTTAGTGCCACAAATATATTATGTATATACACATATATTGTTTTTTGTAACTTCTAACACAGATTACTTTGTTTAGCTGAAATAATTTCCGTCAACACAAATGTATTAATTATTTGCCAGCACTCTCCCTGATGCCTCCTGCTTTATTTTATATAAAATATATAGTGAACAAATTACAAGAGAAAATATATATGTTTGTCCTCTCATGGGTTAAATGACCATCATGTCTGATTTGAACAACCCTTTCAGTAATATGAAAATATGAACCTGTTCCGTCCCTCTACACGTCTATATAAAGCATCCAAATTCATCATTCAAACCCTCCGGTTGTAAGGATTTCAAAGGGTATGTCCATTGGGTTTCTTTTTGGAGGAGTCTCTTGTTTATATCCCCCTTTCTAGATGACATATTGATTTTTTCTATACATTGGAACATCAGTTCCGATGAATTTCCTTCATGTTCCTGCCACATATGTTTGGATATTGGCGTGTCTCGTCTATGTCTAATATCTCCCAGATGTTCTCCTATACGTACTCTGAGCTGTCTGGTGGTCTTTCCCACATATTGTTTTCCATATCCACAATTTCCTAGATAAACTACCCCCTCTGTCCGGCAGTTCATAAATTCACGAATGGTATAGATCTTGCCTGTCACATTGCTCTTAAATTCCTTAGATTGATATATATGTTTACAAAAACTGCATCTTCCGCATCTATACATGCCGAGGGGTTTCCTTTCTAACCAAGTGCCCTTCGGAGTCGGAGGTACATAATGACTGGGGGTTTCATAGTTTCATAGTTTGTAAGGCCGAAAAAAGACAAGACGTCCATCCAGTTCAGCCTGTTGTGCTAAGGTGTTGATCCAGAGGAAGGCAAAAACCCCCAATGAGGTATAAGCCAATTGTCCTCATTTTAGGGAAAAATTCCTTCCCGACTCCAATCTGGCAATCAGAAAAATCCCTGGATCATGACCCATCTCCAGAATCCTAGACACTATAACTGGTTATATTATTACGCTCCAGAAATGCATCTAAACCATTTTTGAACGCCGTTATTGAATTCACCATGACAAGTCCCTCTGGCAGAGAATTCCATAGTCTCACTGCTCTTACAGTAAAGAATCCCTTTCTATGTTTATGTAGAAACTTTCGTTCCTCAAGACGTAGAGGATGCCCCCTTGTTCTATATACAGCCCTGGGTATAAATAAATCTTGGGAGAGATCTCTATATTGACCTTTGATGTATTTAAACATATTTATTATGTCCCCCCGAAGCCGTCTTTTCTCTAAACTAAATAACCCTAATCTTGCTAATCTTTCTGGGTACTGTAGTCCACCCAGTCCTTTTATTATTTTTGTTGCCACCTTTGTACCTGTTCAAGCTCTACAATGTCTTTTCCTGTGCACTGGTGCCCAAATCTGTACAATATTCCATGTGTGGTCTAACCAGTGACTTGTATAATGGGAGAATAATGTTCTCATCATGTGCCTCTATGCCCCTTTTAATACACCCCATGATCCTATTAGCCTTGGCAGCTGCTGCCTGACATTGGCTGCTACAGTTAAGTTTACTGTCCACTAGGATTCCCAAGTCCTTCTCCATGTCACTTTTACCCAGTGTTTTCCCAGGGTTAATCTATCTTTTAGGGATCTTCCTCGTCTATAGGTGACCTGGGGTCCTGATGATAAATGGTCCCTCAGGTCACCATCTAATTTTAGAATCCCCCAATGTTTACTTAAAATCTGCATGACTTCATTGTTACGGTCATCAAATGTCCCTATTATCCTTAACTGTGTTGGTTCTTCTTTTTTCTCCTTCAGATTTAATAATGCATTTCTGTCTTTTGATGCATTCTTAAAGGCAGAATTCCAGTGTAGAGGGGGGTATCCCCTCTCCAGAAATCTGTTACGCAAATCCCGTGCTTGTCTGTGGTAATCTTCCACCCTTGAAAAATTTCTACGGATTCTTAAATATTGACCCTTTGGGATCCCTTTTTTCAGATTTCTTGGGTGGTGAGATTCCCATCTGAGAGGATTATTGGTTACTGTCTTCTTTCTATGGGTACAGGTTTGTAGAAAGCCCATACTATCTTTAAATATTTTTAAATCCAGGAGTGCCAGTTCAGTCAAATGAATTTCATATGTGAACTTGAGACCTATATGATTAGTATTCAGTGCCTCCATAAATTCCTTGAATGACGCCTCCGTGCCCTGCCACAACACAAAGACGTCATCAATGAATCTGCCCCAAAACAAGATATTGTTGGTGTATTGTTCCATTTCCTCTCCGAACACCAGGGCCCTTTCCCACCAGCCTCCAACTTTTGGAGGAAGGAGAACGAGAAATAGAGGACTGTATTAATCAAATTTTATTACTAATTTAAAGGGATTGTCTCGCTACAAGGATTGCTTTTTATGTTAAAAATCTTGCAAAATCAAGTCACTGCCAGTATTCTACCTATTCTGAGATATCCCCTCTTGTATGGGCTGCATAAGCTCCTCAGGTCACTATAGTTGCAGCCTAGTAGAAGCCAGTAAACATGCCCCTAAATTCAAAATGAAACCAAGAAAACAGGACTGAGGTAAGATGAATCAAAGTAGTGAGACAACCCCTTTAAAGCACAATGGGCTGTGTTTATGAAAATTGTCAGTTGTCTTTGTTGCCCATAGCAACCAATTAAAGCTCAGTTTTTATTCTTTCCAGAACACTATATGAAATGAAAGCCGGGCTCTGGTGGTTGCTGACAGTCTTAGTGCTAGTCAGTTTACATAAATAAGGCCCACTGTGTCACAAGAAAACAATCTTTAAATCACATAGATAGGTAAAACCAATAAAAAGTTATTCTCAAGTGTCAGAGTTGAAAAGTGGGGCCATGTCAGAAAAGTCAAAACTACCTGTGGTGTTAAGGGTTGAAGACATGGTCCTAAATTCGGTATTCTTTTCAAGGAGCCCTCAAAATGAATATTTCATAAGGGTTGCCCTATGAATGAATTATGCTTAAATGTGAGACTAGCTGCAAAAAAGAGACAGAATAGGTTACAAACTACACAATCAAAATTGTTTGGCACTTCATTTTTTTCTTGTTTTTCATGGGACAAAGACATACTTTTTAATGTTGCCATTGACAGTACTATAGAATGTACCGGGAAATCCCCAAAGATTCTAAGTGGGGTGAAATGTGAAAACATATCTACTTAAGTCTTGTTTATGGGGTTTACTTTTTATGTCATTTAGGTTATGTTCACATGGCGTATTGTGGCTCGTATTGGACATGGCGCAAATGCTGGCCAGCGGGTACTTCTAAAACTCAGGGAGGAGGGGGCAGCCCCAATGACTTCTGTCATCACCAGCACTTAAATGGTGTTCAATATGCGTTGGGGAGGACAGAGGTAATTCATAGCCCTCTCTGAGCGCTATGAATTACCATAATTGCAGTGCAGCACAATTACATGTTGAGATACTCCCCAGAATTAAACCGTGTAAACATACTCTTACTCTTCGGTATAAATGACATGTGTTTTAAACTTTTAATATTTTTAATACTTCAATTTTTTTTTGTTTACTGTACTATTCAGTCCCCTTAGGCGCATTTGCTTGTACAACTTTCTGCATCATATAGAAGAAACAAAACCTCCCAACTAAACCAGTCACACAGCTCATGCAATTCTTCCTTAGCTACAACTAGTTTACTTTTGGAGAGGACTTATATTTATAGCAAATGGGAACTTCAATGGGGTCCAGATGTGCACCCCAGTATGCAAATCCCTTTATGGCAGAACTGGAAGGAGCATATTTATAAGCATGCACCACGAAACCTATGATTTACCTTCATTATATCAATGATATCCTTGTCATAAAGACTGCAGGTGATAAGGCCCCACTTCAATTCCATAATGATTTCAATGACTTTCACTCTACCATCAACCTTAAAATTAGCTATTCAGAGAGGGAAATCCACGTTCAGGATACCACAATATACACTAAAGACCACCGGCTATTCACATAAATATACCACAAACCCACAGACATAACGGCCTACCCCAAGCACACGAGACAATCTATTATATACAGCCAGGCTATATGATACAATCATATTTGCTCTGACAAAGAAGACCTGGACAAGCACCTCCTGTAACTGAGGATGAAATTTCTCTGATTGAGATACAAACCAAAAGTGAGGGACAACCAAATAAACAAAGCTGCGCCCATTAACAGAGACAGTCTGCTCACATATAAAGAGACCCAGAATGAAGCCCGAGTGCCCCTTGTTGTCACTTACAACCCACAGCTGGAGATCCTATGAAGGATTGCCAAGGAATTCCAACCTGTGCTACATTGGGACAACAGACTCAAAGACATATTTCCAGTCCCTTCTCTCCTTTCTTTTGGGCAGCCACCAAACCTGTGGCGTATTATTGTCCAGAGTGACCCATCCACACCACTTACAGTTTACCTGTCCTACAGTCACAGCAGGTGTACAGAATTAGGGGAACATTTTCCAGCAGGTCTTCCAATGTGGTGTACCTCATTGTGTGTGTGCAATTTCCCACCACAGGCCTCAAAGTGGGTGAAACAGGGCAGAAACTCAGTGAATCAGTGTGAGTACATATGCTGACTATCAATAACAGCAGAACAGATCTCCCACATTCCTCCAGAGACCATTCTACTGTAGATTTGGGGGTTATGGTTTTAATGGGACATTTTAGGACGCGGATGGAGTGGGAATATAAGCTAATGCAAAAATTTCCAACTGCAATTTGGACTTAATATTCATGCCAGTTTCATGAACTGTAACGATCACAAATCAAAACCTGATAGCAAACCGATAACAGCAATTACTGATCCCTCTATCCCCCCTCACACGTTTCCAGATCGTTTGTTTATTGACCTGTTGTAAATAACGTCTCTACTTATATTGCATTTTTTTTTTATATATTTTAAGATTCTTTAAAGGTTTGTGTATAAAAAGTCTGTGAATTTTCAGTTTCTTGTATAATACATGTCTGAAGAAGAAAGCTAGTACTCTCGAAAGCTTACCATCAATATACTCAGCCTCTAAAAGGTATCACCTGAGTTCTTCACTCTTCTACTACTTTCTATGGCTAACACGGTACAACATTATACGAATAACATATCAATGAAATACAAACAAGTCTCAGCGGCACTCACCCCTCGGGAGCTAAAAAAATAGTTACATAGTTACATAGTTTGTCAGGCCGAAAAAAGACATACGTCCATCCAGTTCAGCCCATTTATTAAAGTGTTGCTCCAGAGGAAGGCAAAAACCACCATGAGGTAGAAGCCAATTGACCTCATGTTAGGGAAAAAATTCCTTCCTGACTCCAATCTGGCAATCGGAATAAATCCCTGGATCAACGACCCCCCTCTAGAATCCTAGTCACTATAACTTGTTATATTACATCTAGAAATGTATCCAGACCCTTCTTCGGAATCCTAGTCACTATAACTTGTTATGTTATCACTCTCCAGAAATGCATCCAAGCCCTTCTTGAACTCTGTTAGTGAATTCACCATGACAATTTCCTCTGGCAGAGAGTTCCACAGTCTCACCGCTCTAACAGTAAAGAATCCCTTTCTATGTTTATGTAGAAACTTTCTTTCCTCAAGACGTAGAGGATGCCCCCTTGTTCTAGATACAGTCCTGGGTATAAATAAATCTTTAGCGAGATCTCTATATTGGCCCTTAATATATTTATACATATTTATTATGTCCCCCCGAAGCCGTCTTTTCTCTAAACTAAATAACCCTAACCTTGCTAATCTTTCTGGATATTGCAGTCCACCCAGGCCTTTAATTATCTTTGTTGCCCGCCTTTGTACCTGTTCAAGCTCTACAATGTCTTTCCTGTGCACTGGTGCCCAAAACTGTACACAATATTCCATGTGTGGTCTAACTAGTGACTTGTATAGTGGGAGAATAATGTTCCCATCATGTGCATCTATGCCCCTTTTAATACACCCCATGATCCTATTAGCCTTGGCTGCTGCTGCCTGACACTGGCTGCTACAGTTAAGTTTACTGTCCACTAGGATTCCCAAGTCCTTCTCCATGTCACTTTTACCCAGTGTTTTTCCATTTAACATGTAATCATGTAATGGATTTTTCCTCCCCATGTGCATAACCTTGCATTTATCAGTGTTAAACCTCATCTGCCACTTCTCGGCCCAGGCTCTAACTATCCAGATCCCTTTGTAATAACACATTATCCTCCAATTTGTGGATTCCTTCACAGAGCTTAGTATCATCTGAAAAGATCGATATTCTACTGTGCATTCCCTGTGTAAGATCATTTATGAAAATATTAAAGAGGATAGGGCCCAATACTGAGCCTGTGGTACCCCACTAGTAACAGGGATCCAGTCTGAGTATGCACCGTTAATTAACACCCTTTGTTTTCTATCAGTGAGCCAATTGCTTACCCACTTGCACACATTTTCCCACAGTCCAAGCATTCTCATTTTACTTACCAACCTTTTATGTGGAACAGTATCAAATGCTTTAGAAAAATCCAAATATATGACATCCAGTGCCTCACCCCGATCCAGTCTGGAACTCACCTCCTCATCGAAGCTGATGAGATTAGTCTGACAGGACCGATACTTCATAAACCCATGCTGGAACGGCGTTATACATTTATTTTCAGTGAGATACTCTAGGATAGCATCTCTTAGAAAACCTTCAAACATTTTACACACAACAGAGGTTAAGCTTACCGGCCTATAGTTTCCAGGATCACTTTTTGACCCCTTTTTGAATATTGGCACCACATTTGCTTTGCGCCAATCCTTTACGTCCATAAATCTTTCGGGATACCAGGTACTGGACGCATTCCTGCACGGATATACCGGCGACACTCCGGCAACAACATGCAATGATCCAACATCAGAGAAATGGAAAGGAATCCAGCAGTAAGATTATCATTCCTTTATTCCTTGTAATAGCAGCACAAACACATGTTAAAACGTCTGTGTCAGAGCATCCACTGACATGTTTCAGGTTCCTCCCGTATTCTTGTTCACAGTCACAGGGTGTGTCAATATTACACCCTTTAAATAACTTTTTGCCGTTCCATATTACATATTACATAGACCATATTACAAACAAATAGACAAATAGTTACATAAAATTATACATATATACACATATTTAACTCCTGTATAAGCATGTTTTGATAACAAATATACAACTTAACCTGGCATGATGTGTTATGATTAGAGATGGGCAAATCGATTCTAACGAAGTGGAATTCGTTTAGAATTTTTAGGAAAACTTCGGTTCTGCACGAAGCCAAAGTTTAGGGTGATTCGGGGGAACGAAGCGTCTTTTTTATTGGTAAAAATGGCAGCAAGCACATGGCGGGACATAGGGCAGAGAACCATGGGAGGAAGAAAGCAACACTCTCAATGACATGTGCAGACATGAAGCCAATCAGTGACCGGCGGTCTTCTGTGACGTCACAGCCCTATAAATACGGACACCATCTTAAATTCTCATACTTCTCACAGTCTGTCCTGGCATAAGCATCTAGCTGCTGCTCTGTTGAACTCATTATAAAACAATCTGCTTTTATCAGCTATTGGGCTGGGGGGAAAGACCACCCGAAGTCTGTGTCAGTCATACAACTATACCTTAACCAGCGTTCTGTATCTGCTGCTCTATATAAAACATTATAAAACAAACTTTGTGGGCTATTCTCTCTAAAGTCCAAGGTGGGTGTTTTTCTGCCCCATATAAGCCTCAATTTCACCTTTTTTTTCTGTAGGGTATTTTATATCTAAGGGTTAATTTCTCCTCTTGTTTTGTGGGTTAATTTAGATTGAAATACAGGGTGTGCATATTTATTTTCCCCATCTATGCCTCAATTTCATCTTAAATAGTTTCATAGTTTGTAAGGCTGAAAAAAGACAAGATGTCCATCCAGTTCAGCCTATTTTGCTAAAGTGTTGCTAAAGTGTTGATCCAGAGGAAGGCAAAAACCACAGTGAGGTAGAAGCCAATTGTCCGCATTTTAGGGAAAAAAATTCCTTCCTGACGCTAATCTGGCAATCAGAAAAATCCCTGGATCAACGACCCCTCTCTAGAATCCTAGACACTATAACTTGTTATATTATTACACTCTAGAAATGCATCCAAACACTTTTTGAACTCAGTTATTAAATTCACCATGACAACTTCCTCTGGCAGAGAGTTCCACAGTCTCACTGCTCTAATAGTAAAGAATCCCTTTCTATGTTTATGTATAAACTTTTGTTCCTCAAGACGTAGAGGATGCCCCCTTGTTCTAGATACATTACTGGGTATAAATAAATCTTGAGAGAGATCTCTATATTGACCTTTGATGTATTTAAACATATTTATTATGTCCCCCCGAAGCTGTCTGTTCTCTAAATTAAAAACCCCCAATCCCTTTCTAATCTTTTTTGGGGGTTTGTTGTCCACCCAAATCCTTTTTTTATTTTTGTTGCCCCACCCCTTTTTTTTACCTGTTAAACTCTACAATGGGTTTTTTCCTTTTGCACTGGTGCCCAAAAATGTACCCCAATTTCTCCATGTGTGGTCCCAACCAAAATGGGCTTATTTAAAAGGGGAGAATAATGTTTTTCAAAGTGCATCTATGCAAAAAGGGAAAAATGGGGTTTTATTAAAAGTAAACCTATGTCCCATTTGCCTTGGATCTGCTGTCTGGGCAATTTGGTGCTTAAAAATTAAGTTTACTGTCCACCCGGGTTCCAAGTCCTTTTCCCGTTTTCATTTTTAACAGCGTTTTTAAAATTTAACTAGTCATGTTAAAGGATTTTTCCTCCCCTTGGGGCATAACCCTTTCAATTTTTCATGTTTTAAACCTCCCTCTGCCATTTTTCTGCCCCGGCCTCCAACTTATCCAGATCCCTTTGTAATTTAAAAATTATCCTTTTTTGTGTTGGTTACTTTACCCGGTTTAGTATCTTTGCAAGTTTGATATTTTCCCCTGGGGTTTAAACCTTGTGTAAAGGGCGTTTTAAAGAAAATGTTAAAGAGGATAGGGCCCCAAAACTGAGCCCATGGTACCCCCCCTTGTAACAGGGATCCAGTCTGAGTAAAGACCATTAATTAACCCTTTTTTTTTATCTCTGAGCGGTGCTTAAACCCCTTGCACAATTTTTCCCCAGTAAAGCATTCTCCCTTTTTCTTTAACCCAAACCCTTTTTTGTTGCAACCCCGCGACATGAAAAACCTTTTCCAAAATTGGGGAAACGGGGCTGCCATTTAGCAATCCTCCCCAGGTGTAAAATAAATGGGGGGGTGGTATCAAGGAGGTGCAGGGGAAAATGAAAGGGAGTAGATGGGTAACGGGAAGAAAAAAGGGTAGAGGGGAAAGAGTGTCAGGGAGGCTAGTCCTTTAAATTTGGGACACCCCCAAAAAATTTGCCAAAATTGGCGGTTGAGGGGGGGGGATGTCGGTTTTAGAAATTGCATTGGGTGCAGCAAAGGGCAATACCCCCGTCTGCTCCAGTAAGAAAGGGGGAAAAGGGGGTGAGGTCAGGCAGACGGGGTTTCTGTAGTTGGGGACTTTTAATTATTAGAGGGCCAGGACGGGCAAACTGCCCCAAAAAGGGCGGGGTCCCTTTGAACAGTGTGTTTTTTTACCCGGGGCCCCGGGGTTTGGGCATTTTCGCGGATCCAGGGTTTTTAGTTGCCGGGGGGGGGGTTTTGGGGAGAACCGCTTTTTCCATGGTCCCATTGGGGACCCAATTGGAAAAAAAGTTAGAGGTTGGGGGAGTTGGGCCCTTAAAAAAAGATTTCAGGGGGGCTTAGGGCCCAAAAAGGGCCCGGGGGAAGGACCTCCCAGGGAATATTTTCAGAAATTTTACTGTTTTTCCAAACCACAACCCGGAGGAGCGGGAGATTAGAGAAGTGAATAAGTGGATCAAAAATTGGTGTAGGAAAAGAGGGATTTGGGGTTTTTTGGGGAAAGGGTGAAATTTTTGTCTTGGCTACAGGGCTTATTTCTAGGGTTTGGGGTGCCCTAAAAGGGGGAGGGGGTGCAGTTTTTTATTTGGGGGGCCCAAAAAGGCCCCCGGGGTTGGAAAGGGGGTATTTAAACCTTTGGGGGTGGGGGGGAGGGCGGTTTCTACCAAAAATAGCATGGGAAGATAGTGAAGTTTGAAAAGCTGGGGAATTTTTTTAATTTAAAAAAAAGGGGGTGGAGGGGGTGGGGGGGGGGTTTAGAATAAAAAAAGATCAGGGAAAAGGAAATAAAAAGGAAAAAATCTAAAAAAAATTTTGATTTTCCCGACCAAATTTCCAGGAGTTTTGACCAAACCCAAAAAAGAATGAAACTAGAAAATATTTAAAAGCTGAAGAAAAAAAATGACATAAAATTGGGGGTAAAATGAGCCCTGGGGTGGACAAGAGCTACGACCCCGGGCGGTTTTTCTTACAGGGTTACGTTTTTATTTAGAAAGGATCCGTAAAGACCGGAAAAGGGGGGAGGGCGTCTCTATGTAAAATTTTCCCGTCTGAAACCCAAAACTGCGGGAAAAATTTTAGGTACAGGTAAAAGATCTTTTGGAATTTAAAATTTTGGGTAAATTACTTGGGGGGGGAAAAAAAATAACAATATAATACTAAAATTTGGGGGCTGCTATAGGCCCCCCAAAAAAACAGAACCAAAAGGGGAAAATGTACTCCTCAGGCAAAATAATGGGGGGGCCCAATCAAAAATGAGGTTTTTATTATGGGCGACTTTAAAATTTTCCCGACATCAATTGGGAATTTTGAAACTTGTTTGCTTTCATAAAAGGAAACAGGTTTTTGTTTATAACTAAAGTTTTAAATTTCCTTTGCCAAATGGGCAGGAAACCGACCCAGAAAGGGAAAAGGCCCCTTTTAGACCTAATATTAATTTTAAATTTTTCCCGACAGAGTAACAAAAAGGGTTTAGGTTGAGGGGCACATTTGGGAATAGTGACCCTAAATAATAAAAATTTCCGTTTATCCTTCAATAGGTTTTTTTTCAAGGGGGCCCCAAAACACCCGGGGAAAAATTTTTGGAAGGTTTAATTTTTTTTCGCTTTGGGAGGCCCTTTAAAAAATATTTTACCCCCGGGACAAAAGTCTTTAAATTGGCAGAACTAAAAATCTAGAAAATATGAAAACCAGTGCTCCCCCCTTTTCCGTTTAGCCAATGATTCCTCATTGAAGCTGATTTAGATTAGTCTGTCAGGGCCCATTCCCTTTATGAACCCCCTGCTGGAAAGGCGTTATAAAATTTTTTTTCCCGTGAAATTAAATCCAAAGGTGCTTTTCTGGGAAATTTCCCTTTAAAAATTTAAAATACAAAAGAGGTTTAAACTTTTTGGGGCCCATAGGGTTTCCCGGATCCCCTTTTTGCCCCTTTTTTTAAAATTGGGACCACATTTGCCTTTTGCGCCAAAACCTTTGGGGCATTTCCCCGTTAAAAGACAGTCCCTGGGAAAATTTAAAAAATAGGGGCCCCTTTTATGACATCACTTAAATCTCTTAGGACACGTGGGTTATGCCTTTTGGACCTGGGGATTTGTCTATTTTAAATTTTTTAAACGGAGTTTACTTCTTCCTTTGGGGTTTGACAAGAAATTTTAAGTTTTGGGGTTTACCACAATTCTCTGGTTCAAAAAGGAAGGTCATCCCCCCCTCGGTAAAAAACGTGGAGAAAAAATGTTTTTAAAAAGGGGGGTTTCTTTTTTTCATCGCCCCCCTTTCGGTTTTCCCCTCAATTTCTTTGGGGGCCCAAAATTTTTTGTTTTAATTTTTTTTCCCATTTTTTTTTAGTTTAAAAATATTTTTTGGGGGTTTGTTTTACTTTCTATAGCAAATTTTGTCTTTCTGTGTCCAGCTTTTCTTTCCTTTTTATTTTTTACATAATTTTTTTTTTTTCCCTTTTAGTTTTTTAGTGCCTTTTCACTGCCCTCCTGTTTTTTGTTGATGAAAAAGCTTTCTTTTTTTTTTTTTTAATGCCTCTTTTTTTCATCCCCTTTTTTCCCATTGGGTTATTGCGGGTTTTTTATTTTTCTAAAATTTTTTTAATTTTCCATAAGGTTTTACCTTTTCCAGTGGGGCCTTGGATGTTTTTAAAAATATCCCATTTACTATTTTTTTCTGCCTTTTTTTTAAACACCCTTGCCAGTCAATAGGGTTTTTAGGGCCCCCTAAGCAGAATAAATTTACCCTTTCCTAAAATTAGGTTTTTGGGCTCTCTGCAAGAAACTCTCTTAAAAGGATAAAGGGGAAATTTATTATATTTGGTCACTATTTCCTAGATGCCCCTCAACCTGAACCTTTGTTATCTTCAGGTCTATTAGGGGAATTTTAAAAAACTAGAAGGGCCTTTCCCCTTTTGTGGGTTCCTGCCCCCTTGGGCAAAGGTATATCATTGTTATTGACAAAAAACCTTTTTTCCTTTATGAAGCTACAGGTTCAAGTTTCCCAATTGATGTCTGGATATTTAAAGTCCCCATAATAAAACCTCTTTTCTGATTACCCCCGCCTCATCATTGTCGAGGAGTAATCTTCCTAAGTTCTGTTATTTTTGGGGGCCTTAGCAGACCCCTTTTGTATTATATTGTTACCCCCCTTTGCTATTTACCCATAATGTTTTACATGTTCATTCCTGTACCTTTACCTTCCTGCAGTGTTGGCTTCAGGCGGATTTTACATAGAGACAGACACCTCCCCCCTTTTCAAAATAGACTGAACCCTGTAAGTTACCGCCCAGTCGTAGCTTCCCCCCAGCCCAGTTAGCCCACCAGTCAATTTTTCTTCAGCAATTAAAAATTTTGTTCATTTATTTTTTTGGGTAGCTCCTGCATTGGTTAGCATGCAATTTAGAGATTTTTTTTAGTTTTTTTTTCCTTTCTCCCTGATCTTCTTAATATGCTAACCCCCTCCCCCCTTCCACCCCCCCTTTTTCTCCAAAAACCCAGCTCTCTATCTTCCTATCTTTCCACCTATGTTGTTATTCCCCCCCCCCCCCCCCCCCCAAACCCGTCCCAGTTTAAATTTCCTCCAAATTCCGGCCATTTTGTCCCCCAAACAGTGCATCCCCGCATTTTTGGTGCAGCCCCCCCCCAGCTTTAAACTGTAGCCAAGACAAAGTCACCCCTTTTTACCCAAAAAAACCAAACCTCTTTCCTACACCAATTTTTGAGCCACTTATTCACCCTTCCCAACTCCCGCTGCCCCCTCGGTGTGGCCCGTGGAACAAGTAATATTTTTTGAAAAAATTACCTTTGGGGGGCCTTTCCTTGAGCTTTTTGGCCTAATCCCCCTTAAATCATTTTTAAGGACACTTCACCTGCCTTTAATTGTATTGGTGCTAAAAGTCCATGACAGCTGGATTCTCACCAGCCCCACTCAGCAACCTGATCCGCGATATGTCGAACTCAGGCCCAAGGTAAACAACACACTGTTCGACGATCCCGGTCTTTGTGGCAGATTGCCCTGTCTGTGCCCTAATTATGGAGTCCCCAACTACAAGCACCTGTCTAGCCTATTCCTAGCCACTCCTATTGCCATTCTTTTTCTGTAGGCTATTTGATATCCAAGGGTTAATTTCTCCTCTTGTTTTGTGGGGTAATTTGGAGTGAAATACAGGTTGTGCATATTTATTTGCCCCATATATGCCTCATTTTCATCTTTTTTTTCTGTAGGCTATTTTATATCCAAGGGTTAATTTATTCTCTTGTTTTGTGTGTTAATTTGGAGTGAAATACAGGGTGTGTGTATTTATTTGCCCCATATATGCCTCAATTTCATCTGTTTTTTTTCTGTAAGCTATTTTATATCCAATGGTTAATTTTTCCTATCCAATGGGGAATTTCAGTCAAATACAGGGTATGTGTATTTCTGCCACATACATGACTGAAATCCATCAACTTCAGACCGGTGGAGGAGTTTTAATCTGTGGCCAAGAGTTAATGTATTCACTTTTTGTGGAGAATTCTGTGTGAAATCCAGTGTTTGTGTATTTCAGCCCTACATACATCTCAAATCCAGTCTCTTGGGATATTGATATTTGTGGCAAACAGTTAAGTTTTTCATTTATTGTGGTGATTATTTCAAATGCTGATACATGTAGAGCCCCCCCCAAAAGAGTGGAGATGGTGTCATCAGTAATTTTGCATTGACGTCAATCATTTTGCCATTCCTTTGATCCTTCAGTGTCCGCTTTCAGTTGGTCAATAATCCATCATTGCTAAAGCCAAAAAGAAACAGGAGTTGAACCTAAAAATCAGTACATGGAATGTTTGCATTTGTTCTGTGTTTTGTATCCACTCCTGCTTTTGGCTTCCAGCTTGCAAAATAGTGTTTCTATCTAACGATTTATGATAAAGTGTAGTGTATACCTTGAACTCCTCTCTGTTAACATGCAAAGTAATATCCAGAAAGGATATTTTCAATTCCTGTACTTGATGTGTAAATGTTAAATTTCCAACATTAGAATTGATATATATGGATGATCTGTCTCCACTCCATACCAACAACAGATCATCCATATAGCGTCCATGCCATTGTATATAAGTCGGAAAAGGATTATTTATACTATATATGTAATAGTGCTCCCACTGGTGCTCCCACTAATTGTATATAATATTCCTGATCGAACATAAAATAATTAGTTCGTAATAAAAATTCTACCACCAGTAATATAAACGTTTTAGTGGCCATTGTGAAATCACTAAATTTCTCTAGGTGGAACCTAAATGCTTGTAATGCTAGATTGTGAGGGATACAGGAGTAAAGTGCAATTATGTCACAACTCACCCATAAATGTTTTTCATTCCATTGGAAATTACTAAATGTCTGTAGAACATTAGAGCTGTCTTTTATATATCTAGGAGTACATTGCACCAACATCTGTAAATACGTATCCAACCATTTATTTAAATTTTCACCTATCGATTAATTGCCCACAATAATGGGGCATAATTTAGGTGTAAAAACATTCTTATGGATTTTTGGTGCGCCACAACAGGATTTTTGACTAATAAATTTTCTTTCTGTAGTAACTTGACCATTTTATTTTGGATTATTTTTGTGGGATCTGTGGCAATTTTTCGGTATGTTTTATTATCTTCCAATAATTCTAATACTTGTTTCTTATATAATGTAGAATCTAATACCACAGTTCAAACCCCTCCCATTATCTGCTCTTTTTATGGTCAGGTGCGTGTTATTTTTTAGGGCTTTCAAGGCTACAAATTGTTGTTTAGTCAAGTTTTTTCATTCTATTTTTCTCCTCCCCTCCTTTTTTAACTCTTTTAGATCTCTTTCCATAGTATTTTGAAATATATCTAATGCGGTTACCGGGGCCTGAAGGGGTTTAAAAGAGGTATTAGGCATATCTTGCTGTTTGATTTCCAAAATTTTATTAGACATACCACCCTCTTCTTGTAATTCCTGTAATGTACATAAAGCTCTTTGTTCCTAAAACAACAAATTTTGATACTCGTTATCATACATTTGGAGATTTTAAAACCCTCCCTCCTGTTCATCTTCCACCTGTGTCAAATCCTGCCAAAAGATACATTTAGTTGTCAGCAAATGTGAAAACTGGTTTATGTCCATCAAAGTTCCCAAAAGATCGAAATTCTTAGTGCGCACAAAGTTCAAACCCTTTTATAATATGATCCTCTGATATTATAAAAGGGGTAAGAATAATAATATCTTGACTTACATCCTGCTCTGTCGTTTGCATGCTGTCGGCTTTAGATTTCCATGGGTGTTTCCCCCCTTTTTCTCCGTTTTTTGTAGTGTCCTTTTTAGACGGACTCCTTATGCTTAACCTGTGGACACATCTGATTCTGATCCCCTAGGTTCAGATAAATCTCTTCTTCTCTTAACACTCTTCCATTGTCTATAGCTAAAGTTAAGTCTTCAAAATGGATCGTGGAGTAGACAATTCTCTTTCATGATGCCAGGTATATGCTTTATTATTGCGATAGTCCTCCATATCATTAGTAAACTTCCTTTTTTATTTTCCATTATAATGTTCTCTAGTTTAGTAAAATTATTTTTAATTTTTGTCACATACGTTTGAAAAAACGGGACCCAGTTTATAATTTCCGTTTTAAGCAATTCTTTTTATCTCCATATCTAGTTCTTGCAGCTTTTGTGTTTCAGTTGAAATAATGAGATTTATTAGGAGAAAAAGTTAGTAGGAAATTTTCCTTTGGGGCTAAAACCCAAATTTTTAAAAAGGGGGGGAACCCTTTTTTTAGTCTCAGTCCACTGGGGATAATACTCTTCTCCACACATTTCTTCAATATGTTATGGTCTTACCAGTTCTTTGTCTCTAAAGCCCGAAACCCACCTTTTATATCTGATAATGATTTATGTGATCCTGGTGTGGATCCAATAACTTAGCTAATTTTGCTTCACGATCCATCAACTCAAACTTTATTTTCTTGTCAATATCTTATGAGTTTAGCGCATATATCTTTTAAAAACAACTTCTTGTCTGTGCTTAAATTGTACATTCACCCGGTCCCTTATTATGCATCAATATGCTGAAAGCACATTCCCAGACAGAATCCTCCGTCCACACCAGTGATTTATAGCCGCCTGAGCCCTATAGCAGACTGCAGCACACCACAAAAAACAAAGTCTTAGCGGCACTCACCCCCCAGGAGGTTATACTTTTATAAATCTTTCAGGATACCAGGTACTGGACGCATTCCTACACGGATATACTGGCGACCCTCCGGCAACAACATGCAACATCCAAATCCGGGAAGGGAAAGGAACCCACTAAGATTAGCGTTCCTTTAGCCCCTTTAAATAGCAGCACAAACACATGTTAAAACATCTGCGTCAGAGCATCCACTGACGCGTTTCAGGTTATTCCCGAACCCTTGTTCACAGTCACAGGGTGTGTCAATATTACACCCTTTAAATACCTTTTCGCCGTTCACAGACCATATTACAAACAAATAGACAAACAGTTATATAAAATTATACATATACACATATTTTACTCTTGTATAAGCATGTTTTGATAACAAATATACAATTTAAACCGGCATATGTTTTATGTTTTAAGATGGGCGAATTGATTCTAACGAAGTGGAATTCTTTTAGAATTTTTCAAGAAAACTTCGTTTGAACGAAGTCAAAGTTTGGGGTACTTGGGAAAACGAAGTGTGCTTTTGATTGATAAAAGGGCGCGAGCACAGGGCGTTACGGGGGAAAAAACACCAAAAAAAGGGCTACCCCTCATGACATTTGCGAGAGAAGCCAACAGAGCCCGGGCGGATTCTGTGACGCCCCCGCACTATATAAGTCCGGGCGCGACTCTGGAGCTCAACCGCTCTACGTAGATCAGGGAAGGTGCGCCGCGGCTATTGTTACTGAAAAAACTGTTTTTTATACAGCGATTTTTGTGGGCTTCTCACTTGCTCAAACTGCTTCTCTTAATGTTCTTTTTCTGATTTTTTGGGTTATTGATCTGAAGTCCAGTGTGCGTCCACTGCAGCTGCATAACTTTTTAATGCATCTGCCTCGCACATTGAATTCCAAGGGGTCTAAGCCAGTTCCTTTTTGAAAATTCATTTAAAGAAACAGCTTTTTTTATAATACAAATACCACTTCTTTTTTGGGCGCTCAATTTTTTTCCCCAATTTTACATCCAGGGGTTAATTAAGCGTTGTTTTGCTGTTGGGGTGACCCAAAAACCGTCTTTTTTCACCCCCAAAAATTAAAATTTTCCTTACCATAATTCACAAGCGAATTAATTCAATTTTTTTTTTCTCTTGTTTGTACGTAGAAAACACCTACAAAGCTATAGTTTCGGTTGCTCAATTCTTTTGCCAATTTAAATCCAGAGGTTAATTAAGCGTTTTTTTCCCTGCTGGGGTGACAAAAAAAAACCCGTTTTTTTCACTGCCAAAATTACAATTTTCCTGTACCTAATTCCCCAAGAAAATTTTAATTAAAATTTTTTTCTCTTTTGTGACGTAAAAACACAAAATTGTAATACCTAAAAAAGCAGTATTTTATGTTGCTCAATTCTTTTGCGCAATTTACATCCGGTTAAAATTAAAGCTTGTTTTTGTGCTGTGGTGAAAAAAATAGACCTTCTTTTTCACCCCCAAAAAATACAATTTTCCTGTACCAAAAATTCAAAGCAAAGGTAATTGAATTTTTTTCTCTTGTTGTTAGCGAGAAAACCCCAAATTTGTAACACGCTACAAAGCATATTTCGGTTGCTAAATTTTTTTTGCGAAATTTACATCCAATAAGCTTTGTTTTTTGCGTGGTGACAAAAAAGACCGTCTTTTTCACCGCCAAAAAATAAAATTTTTTCCCTGTACCATAATTCACAAGCAAAGGTAATTACAATTTTTTCTCTTGTTTGTAGCGTAGAAAACACGCAATTAACCGCTACAAACTAGTAGTTTCTGGTTGCTCAATTCTTTGCGCAATTTAATCCAGGGGTTAATTAAGCGTTTTTTTTTTTCTCTGTGGTGACAAAAATAAACCTCTTTTTTACCGCCAAAAAATACAATTTTCCCTGAACCATAATTCAAAAGAAAAGGGTTAATTAAATTTTTTTCTCTTGTTGTGTAGCTAGAAAACCCCAAATTTTAAAACACGCAAAAAAGCTAGTAGTTTCGGGTTCTCAATTCTTTTGCGAATTTACACCGGGGTTTTTAAACGTTTTTTTTTGTCTTAGTGACAAAAATAGACCGTTTTTTTCCACCGCCAAAAATACAATTTCCTGTACCAAACCACAAGCAAGGTTTAATTCAATTTTTTTCATTGTTGTGACTAGAAAACACGCACAAACTAGATTTCTGGGCCAAATTCTTTTCCCAAATTTTAAATCCGGGGTTTAAATTTTAACTTGTTTTTTTTCTTGTGGTGCAAAAAAAACCCTTTTTCACTCCAAAAATTCAATTTTCCTGACCATAATTCACAAGCAAAGGTTAATTACAATTTTTTCTCTTGTTGTGTACGTAAAAACACCAATTGAATACCTACAAAGCTATAGTTTCTTTTTCTAAATTCTTTTGCGCAATTTACATCCTTTAAGCTTTTTTTTTGTGCGGGTGACAAAAATAGACCGTTTTTTTTAAACCGCCAAAAAATAAAATTTTTCCCTGTACCATAATTCACAAGCAAAGGAATTACAATTTTTTTCTCTTGTTGTGTAGCGTAGAAAACCCAATTGAACACGTAAAAAAGCATAGTTTCGGGTTGCTCAATTCTTTTGCGAAATTTTACATCCAGGGGTTAATTAAGCTTTTTTTTCTGCGGGGTGAAAAAAAATAAACCGCTTTTTACCGCCAAAAAATACAATTTTTCCGTACCAAATTCACAAGAAAAGGGTTAATTTACTTTTTTTTTCTTTTGTTGTTTAGCTAGAAAACACGAAATTTGTAAACACGCCAAAAGCTAGTAGTTCTGGTTGCTCAATTTTTTTGCGAAATTTTACACCGGGGGTTTAATTTAAACGTTGTTTTTGTGCTTTATGACAAAAATAACCGTTTTTTTTAAAACCGCCAAAAAATAAAATTTTCCTGTACCATAATTCACAAGCAAAGGTTTAAATTAAAATTTTTTCTCTTGTTGTGTACGTAAAAACACCAATTTAACACGCTACAAAGCAGTAGTTTCTGGTTGCTAAATTCCCTTTTGCGCAATTACACCGGGTTTAATTTAAAAATTTTTTTGGCTGGGGGAAAAAAAATAACCGTCTTTTTTCACCGCCAAAAAAAACAATTTCCTGTACCATAATTCACAAGAAAAAGGTAATTACAATTTTTTCTCGTTTGTAGCGAAAAACACGCTTTAACACGCTACAAAGCAGTAGTTTCGGTTGCTCAATTCTTTTTGCGCAATTTACATCCGGGGGTTAATTAAGCGTTGTTTTTTCTCTGTTGACAAAAAAAACCGTCTTTTTCACCGCCAAAAAATAAAATTTCCAAACCAAATTCACAAGCAAAGTTAATTAAATTTTTTTCTCTTGTTGTGTACGTAGAAAACACAATTGTAACACCTCAAAGCTATAGTTTCGGGTTGCTCAATTTTTTTCGAAATTTACACCGGGGGTTTTAATTAAAGCGTTTTTTTTTTGTGCTTATGACAAAAATAGCCCGGCTTTTTTCACCGCCAAAAATAAAATTTTTTCCTGTACCAAATCACAAGCAAAGGTTAATTACAATTTTTTTCTCTTGTTGTGTAGCTAAAAACACCAATTGTAACACACTACAAACTAGTATTTCTGTTGCTAAATTTTTTTCGAAATTTTACTCCGGGGGTTAAATTAAGCGGTTTTTTTTGTGCTGTAGTGACAAAAAAGACCGTCTTTTTTCCCGCCAAAAAAACAATTTTCCTTACCAAAATTTCACAAGCAAAGGGTTTAATTAAAATTTTTTTCTCTGTTGTGTACTAAAAACACGCAATTGTAACACGCTAAAAAGCAGTAGTTTCGGGTGCTCAATTCTTTTCCCAAATTTTACATCCGGGGGTTTTTAATTAAGCGTTTTTTTTCGCTTGGTAAAAAATTTTAGCCCTTTTTTCACCGCCAAAAAAATACAATTTTCCGTACCATAATTCACAACAAAGGTTTTAATTAAAATTTTTTTTCTCTTGTTGTGTACGTAAAAACACGTTTTTGAAAACACCTACAAAGCTAAAGTTTCGTTCTAAATTCTTTTGCGCTTTTTACATCCAGGGTTAATTAAGCGTTGTTTTTGTGCTGTAGTGACAAAAATAGACCGCCCCTTTTTTCACCGCCAAAAAAAACAATTTTCCTGTCCCATAATTCACAAGAAAAGGGTTTATACAATTTTTCTCTTGTTGTGTGCGTAGAAAACACGAAATTGTAACACCTACAAAGTATATTTTCGGGTTGCCAATTCTTTTGCGCAATTTACACCCGGGGTTAATTAAGCGTTTTTTTTTCTGCTTGGTGAAAAAAATAAAACCGTCTTTTTTTTCACCGCCCAAAAAAAAAAATTTACGGTACCATAATTAAAAAGCAAAGGTTGAATACAATTTTTTCTCTTTTTTGGTAGCGAGAAAACACACAATTGAAACACACACAAAGCAGTAGTTTCGGTGGCTAAATTTTTTTTGCGCTTTTTACATCCAGGGTTAATTAAGCGTTGTTTTTGCTGTAGTGACAAAAAAACCGTCTTTTTTCACCCCCAAAAAAATTAAAATTTTCCTGACCAAAATTCACAAAAAAAGGTTAATTACAATTTTTTCTCTTGTTGTGTACGTAGAAAACACGCAATTGTAACACACTACAAACTAGTATTTCGGTTTGCTCAATTCTTTTGCGCAATTTACACCCCGGGGGTTAATTTAAGCGTTGTTTTTGTGCTGTAGTGAAAAAAATAGACCGTCTTTTTCACCCGCCAAAAATCAATTTTCCTGTACCTAATTCACAAGAAAAGGTTAATTAAAATTTTTTCTCTTTTTTGTGTACGTAAAAAAACACGCAATTGAAAACCCCGCTACAAGCTATAGTTTCTGGTTGCTCAATTCTTTTGCGCAATTTACACCCGGGGGTTTAATTAATCGTTGTTTTTGTGCTGTGGTGACAAAAATAGTCCGTCTTTTTTTCACCCCCAAAAAAAATACAATTTTCCTGTACCATAATTCACAAGCAAAGGTTAATTTACAATTTTTTCTCTTGTTAGTAGCGTAGAAAACATGCAATTGAAACACGCTACAAAGCAGATTTTTCTGTTTGCTTTCTTTTTTGCGCAATCACTCCAGGGGTTTATTAAGCTTGTTCGCTTGTACTCATAAAAGAAACTTTGTTTTTTCCCCACCACAGAAAAATTTCTTAGCAAAATTCATATTCGAAGGTTAATTAAGCCTTTTGTGCTTTTAATTCAAAAAAAACCAGAGTTTTTTTAAAGCACATACAATCAATTTTCCCTGGGCCCCTTTGTTTGGGGGCGAAATTTTAAACCAAGGGGTTTCCCAAGCTTCTTATGGGTTCATTTGGGGTCAAATACAGGGTGTGTATTATCATATACGATATCTTCATCAAACAGTGTCTTACATTTTAAACAAACAGTATGCAGACAAATTTTCAGGGGCCCTTTACCGCGAGTGGCAGAGGCACAAACATTCCTGGAGCAGGTTTGCAGCACAGCAAGGGACGTCGCAGCAGGGGGGCATTTGGTGAGGGCCCCAACTGCCGCGTCATCTATGCCGGTACTGACTAGCAACCCAAAAGGTTCTTGAAATTTTTGACTAGGTCCCACTTCCTCCCCAAAACATCTGACAACCCCAGCCAAGGTCGGTGGGGAAAGTCAGACACAACCCTTTTTGGCATGGCCCGGGGGCGGGTCAGCGGGCCCCACCTGTCCTAAACCCCCCCTGTCCCATCCGGGGCCCTCACCAGAGATCTCTTGTGGTCGGGCTCACGCCACTATTAGCAGGGTGAACAATTTGAGGGGGGCATCGCAGCTACTTGGGAGCGAAGAAATGGGGCTAATATCCCCTGCTTCTTCAGAGGCGGGAAAGAAAGATGTTGAGAGTGGGATGGGGGTTTATGTTGTGAGGGGTCAGCCTCTGCATACCAAAACCGGGATGAGGACACAGTGACGATGAAACACAAATAGATGATGATGTAGCCGCCGCACTTGGAGCCAGGTAGGAAGGGCTTCATCATCGTCAGAAAGAGGGCATCAGCTGCGCGTCAGGGAGCGGCGCAGCCAGCAAATGGGTCTGTGGCCGTGGTCAGCAGGAAGCAGCAGTGTAGGGCGGGAGCCAGCGGCCAGGGTAAAAACCCGCTTTTGCAGGGCCAAGAAAGTAGCGGCACAGGGGCTCAGCGAGACAAACGGGCGGGAGTATCACTCAGTGCGGAGCGTTGGCGGTAAAAAATCCATACCGGCGGTGTGGCAGTTCTTTCTAAACACCGGGGGACCGAATATGGGGATATGTAAATCTGTAACAAAAGTAAGCGGGCCAGGAGCTAACGTTGGGGACCACGGCCCTGCTCAACACATGCAGCGTCACCATCCGGTGCCTGGAGAAACGTGGCTCAGAGTGGTGGTCCATCCTGCCGCCGCAGCAACAGCACAGCAGCAGCGCCATGGCCGCATGCCATTGCGCCAGTCAAGGCCCACCCAAACCCTGTAGAGGGAGCTTTTTTCTTTGACATCACTCCCCGGGCCCCGATGTCCTGCTCCTCCACTCATGGCGCCAGCATCGTTCACAGGCATTGCAAAGAGACAAAAGTATGCCCAAACTTCCTAAGGCAGCAGCGACCCTGCTCCTGCCAAGTTTTGGTGGGGTGTCCCCCCTTTCCAAATGGTGGACTCTGCAAATTTTAGAGAACTAATGGCTTGTGCCGAGCCGAGATGGAGAGTTCCCAAACCGTAAATTTTTTTCCAAAAAGGCAGTACCAGCACTTCATAAATATGTAAACAGAAGGTGGGCCATCCTTAAGCTTTTCGGTTTGTTTCCAAGGGGCACGGGGCGCGGGGCGTCTGAGCTTTAAAACGGTCGGGGCCCGTACAGTCCTTTACGCCCCCTGGTGAATGTGCTTCCGGCCCAGGGACACCAACAACTTTGGGCAGGAGACGCCGCTTTTCCCCCCCCTCCCGGGGTTTAAACGCTGCTCCTGCCCAATTTTCCCCCTCCCCCCTCCACCACCACCACCATCTCAGCCTCACAATACTGCTCCATCATAACCCCAGTGTAAAGGGCACAGCGGGGTCACGCATTCACACCTGGCTTTCCTCGGCGAACAAGTCACACAAGGGGGGAATGCTCCGCGTCTCACAAGAAATCGATTTGGGGTTTCTTTCCCCCCGCGCCAACGAAAACGGAACCTGGTACGGACAAAGGGAGGGAAAATGGGGTCCGCATGCACCGGGAGGGGTGGGCCAAAGCACCCTGCATGCGCACGTGTTCAATCTGGTTGTGAAAAAAGGTTCCTGAAGCTTCCACCGACTTCAAACATTCTGAAAATGGCCAGGAAACTGTGCATGCACTTTATCCATTTCGACAAAGCCAGGAACACCCCCCTCAGTTCAGCGGCAGAACGGCCTCCCCCCCAAAACACTCGATATGCGATGTTTCCACCCCTTGGGAATTTCCCGCCCACATGTTTTTACCCACTGAACAGAGAAAGGCCATAAAAGATTTTTTGATGATCCAGGCAGACAAAGTACCCCCTGTGTAACTTATGTCAGCCATGGCAGCTCATGCGTGACACCTGCCGTTTGTTGAGGGCCCTTCGAGGAGGCCCCGTTATTTTTCAGTCGCCAGGGCTACGGGATAAAACGTCATCCCCTGCTTCATTCCGGAACAGATCTGAAAAAATCTGTCTGGGCAGGGGGCGGAGACGTGGGACTACATCTCGTGGGCCCCAGAGTCCGGGGGGGACTGAATGGAGGGGAGGGGGACATTGGAGCAAAGCATTTTTCTGGTGAAATGAGTGGATTTTCACCCGGTGACAAGAGAGGAGGGGGGAGCAGGGAGGGGGTGGGGGGGAGATGAGGAAACGAGGCAGAGCCCCCAAGCCCCTGTGGCAGTATACATGAAATGGAGGCGGGATCCCCGGGGTCACTTGTGCAGATGGCCCGCAGCATGCTTTTTTGCCTGCAGTGACAGCCGAATATCAGCACCGGGAGAGGGTTACTTTCGGGTCTCCACCCCATTGGGCCCTCGCTACCCGCCAAAATGGGAGCCTTTTTCCCAGCTATTGAGAGGGGCAACTCAAATACATAAAGGGGAAAACCCCCGTATTAGTTGGCCGCTGCCTAGTGCGGCCCTCGTCCCCCTCTGCAGGTCTGACCGGGGGGTTCCTCACGCTCACGTACTACTGCCGGGCTGCTTTTGGGGGAAGGTGGGGGGGAGGGGCATACCAGCTCCATCACAGTAACCTAAGTCTGGAGTCACTGATAGCACTTTCCTTTACCCACCTATGAGGGGGGGTAGTCGCCCCCACAGCAGGACCTGGAGCATCCCTGAACCAATAGGGGTGGCCTACTTTGGGCAGCACTCTGCCACCCCAGTTGGAAGATCCGCTGGACTACTGGGCAGCCAAACTGGAGTGTGGGCCCCAACTTGCCGAGTTTTTCAGTGGGGAAACTTCCTGCCCGGCCAGTAGTTGGTATCAAGCGGGTGTTAGTGCCGGGGGCCATCGTTACCCCCAAAGGGGAACCCTCTTGTCCAGGAAATGTGGGGAAAGACTGACCTTTGTCAAAGAATCAGGGGTGGACGGGCCCGGATTTCCACACACCAATGCTTTAGGGTCGACACATCACCATGACGCCCCACCCAAAATGTGGGGAAATGATCGGGTTCAAACACCTCCTCACCCATCTGATGCCGCCACCCCCTGATCCACACATCGGACAGTTTCTCCACTGCCACCAACCATCTTACCAGGGACTGGGATTGCTACCCCCTCCACACTCTGCATTGTGCCACTTCTGACCTCATGCTGCTGCTGTGGGGCTGCCCTGACCTTTACACTGTGTCATTGTCCCACTCTGTGGGCCCACTCCTGTTTTTGCCCCCTCCAAAGTCATTGTGCCACTGCCTGACCCCATGCTGCTGCGCCGTACCCCACACACGTTCCCTTGTGCCACTGTCGGGCCTCGCGCTGCTTTGGGGGCTGCCGTGACCTCCACACTGTTCATTTTCCCACTCTGTGGCCCCACTCCTGTTTTTTGCCCCCTCCAGAAGTCTTTTTGCCACGCGACCCATGCTGCTGCTTGGGTCGCTGTGACCCCAACACTGTGTCATTGTGGCCCCTGTCTACCTCAGCTGCTGGTGGGTGATCCGTGACCTACACCTCTTTCATTGTGCCATTTTCTGACCTCATCTGCTCTGTGGCGCTGCCGTACCCCACACTTGTCATTGTCCCCCTCTGTGGCCTACTCCCGTTTTTTTTCCACCTCCAGAATGTCATTGTGCCACTGCCGACCTCATGCTGCTGCTGCCGTCCTACACACTGTTTCCCCTTTTGCCACGCGACCTCATGCGCTGCGGGGCGCTGCCGGACCTCCACACGGTCATTGTCCCACCTGTGGCCTACTCCTTTTTTTTGCCCCCTCCAAATTCATTGTGCAACTGCCTGACCTCATGCGCGCGCCGGGGACCTACACACGTGTCATTGTGCCACGTCTGACCTCATCTTCGCTGGGCGCTGCTGTGACCTCCACACTGTTTTCCCTTGTGCCACTCTGTACCTTTCCTTTTTTTTGCCACCCCCAGAATGTCCCTTTGCCACTCCTACCTCATCTGCTGTGGCTAGCGCCCACCTCCAAACTCTGTCACTAATTTTTTCCACCGAGCTCTCCTTTTTTTTTTCCACTTTTTCTGGCATGACTTTGTCAGGCAACATTCCCCCCCGCTTCATTTTTTGGTCATTTTTGCCCTTTTAAAGCCCCCCGGGGGGGAAATTTTATATGAAGCGATTCTAAGACGGCGGCAGTCATGTGCGTGTCATACAAAAAACACAAAAATTGTATGAAGCCCAAAAGACAAGCCCCTTTTCATTTTTAAAAGCATGGAAACAACTTTCCCTTCCCAGAAACCCCTGCAGGCTCTGTGCACCGGGAAAATAGCTTTTTTTTTAACGGAAATTCGTGCCGAAATAATTGGGAAACGAATTTTATTTTTTCCCGGGAGAAATTCGGGGGGTTAAAAAAATGAAACGAATTTCGGGAAATTCCCCCAAACTCTAGAAAAGATTTTAAAATTTTTAAAGGAATAAAAAAGGAAAAACCTTAAAAAAATTTTAAAACCCCAGGGGGGATCGGGTTTTCCCAAATTTCCCAAAAAACCCCAAATGTTTCCCCTTTTTAAAATAAAATGAAAAAAAAACCCCCAATTTCTCCCCCCTTTTTTTTGGGTTTTTTTTACCTGTTTCACTACATAAAATCTGAACATTTTACAAGATCTCTCATGTCTTTCTAGAAAATGTTTTGTTTCTCCTGATGTATGTATACGTTGTTTCCCAATACCTGCGATATGTTCGGCAATTTTTTTGCTTTTTTTCCCTTTGTATGCTCCCAAAATATAAGGAAAATTCGCATTCCATAGCCCAGTAGACTCTAATATTTTACTTGACTACAACAGTTCTCATCATAGAAAGTAGAAAGAAAACATTCCAAAACGGGCAAAAAGGCCAAGGGCATATGGGAAAAAAAAGGGCACATCAGAAAAAATTGCACTGAAACCACTGACTTCAAAAAACAAGTCAAAGTTATCATAGAAAGGCTAAAAGAAAAAAAGTACCCAAAAGGACTTATTCAAAAATCCCTGAAAAGAGCAGAAAATCTCACACAAACTGTATTTAAAAAAAACTAGGGTTGGGTTTTCATTTGTCTCACAATACAGATAAAGATACAAAAAAATAAACCGGGGCTTTAAATCACTTATACGGGTGATATTATCCGTGTGAAATATTCTTTTCAGATTTCTCGGGGACCACAAAAACCACATGTTCACAAGGGTTTTTTCGAAACGGTTTTTGCCGACTTTTTTTTAACGGCAAAAAATCCGTCAAAGAGCGTGCCAGGAAACCGGTGAAAATCCTGGGCGAACGGGGGGCACTTTTTGGGAAACGCGTATTGGACGCGTATTTGTGGGGGATTTCGGGCCAAATTTTCGTCCGGATTTAAATAGACAGCCAAAAAAAACACTATTTTTTTTTTAAAGTAACCTATCAGCACCCATATTTTTTTTTTGAAGATATTAATTTTTTTTCAAATCACCATTAAAAAGCTTAGGGGACCCTGTCCCCACCCCTAAAAAAAAATGACAAGAAAAAAATTTGGGAATAATTAAATTAAAAGTCCCCCCTTGTATGATATAAAAAACACAGAGGGCAATTTTTCCCTGGGGCCATTTTGCTCTGGAGTATATCGGTTTAACGGGTTTAGTTTTTTTTGTGGTTTGCAAAAATTGTCGCATTTCTTAATATGGGCCCAAAAAATTGAAAAGAAAAACTGCATAAGTTAATGGGGACTGGCTGCTTTTTTTTCCCGACTGGTTTAAAACCGAACTGATTCGGCAGGAAGGGGGGTTAAGTAACCTATCTTTGTGATGTGATGTGAAATGATGAATATATGAAAAAAAATTTTAAATTAAAAAATGTCGAAATTGCAATTTTATTTTATGTTTTTTAAACATTTTAAGGGGTGAAAAGTGGATGCCCTGTTAGGCCAATTTTTTACTAAAGGGGTACTTTACATTTTTAATGGGCACTATGTTTTTTTTTCTGTTGGGGCAATGTGTATTTGGGGCACTGGGGGAATGTTATGGTTGGGGTGTCTTTGGATGTTAGGGGTTTAAACTGGGAGTTACTTTTTTCGGTGGTTTTTTACCGTATGGGGGTCTTTTGGAATGTAACAACGTGGATGTTTACTGTTATGCTGCACTGTGGATTACTTTTTTTAAATGTGGGAAATTTTAGATTTTACTGTTGGGTGAATTTTAAAGCTTTTACTGTTACGGGTGTACTGTACGTTACGTTAGGGGTGAACTGTAGCTGTTACTGTTTTAATGTGGCCCAATGAAAAGATTTTTTCCGGGTTTAGGGGAAATTTTAAGAGTTACTTTTAACGGGTTACTGAAACTTTTACTGTTATGGGTGAACTGAAAGCTGTTACTGTTTTAATGTGGTAAAAGTAAAATTTACTGTTATGGGGAATTTTAGATTTTACGGGTTTATGGGTGAAACGGGTACTTTTTTTTTTTTTAAACTTTTTTAAGGGTGGTAAATGTAGATGTACTTTTTATGGGGGAACTTTAGATGTTACTGTTATGGGGTACTGTAGCTGTTACTGTTTTAAATTTGTAAAATTAGAAAATTACTTTTAAGGGTTCTTTTATTTTAACGTTAGGGGTTGTACTGTACTTTTAAAGTTATGGGTGAACGGGAGTTTGAAACCGTTTTAATGTTGTAAAATTAGGTTACTTTTAATGGGGGTTTTTTTGGGATGTTACGTTAGGGGTTGTACTGTACTGTTACTGTTTGGGTGTACTGTATTTTACTGGTTTTAAGTTGTAAATGAAGATATTACTTTTAAATGGGGGTACTTTTGGATTTTAACTGTTATGGGTGAAACTGTACTTTTTACGTTAGGGGGTTGTCCTGTACGTTACGTTCAAAATTTGTAAATGTAAAATTACTTTAAAAAGGGGGGGGAAATTTTGATTTTAAATTTTTAAAGGTGTCGTACTGTTACTGTTTTAATGTTGTAAATGAAGATATTATTTGTTATGGGGGACTTTTTTGTTTACTATTTTGGGGGTTTGTAGCTGTTACTGTTATGGGTTTACGGTACGTTACTTTTTTTAATGGGGGTCAATGTAGATGTTACTGTATGGGGGTACTATAGATTTTACGGGTTATGGGTGAACTGTAGCTGTTACGAAAAAAATTTTAAATGAAGAAATTACTTTTAATGGGGGTACTTTAAAGTTACTTTTAAATGGTGTAACTGAACTGTTACTTTTAGGGTTGAAACTGTAGCTTTTAAACGTTTAAAAGGTTTTTTTTTTAAAAATTAAAAAAACTTTTTATGGGGTACATTTGATTTTAAACGTTATGGTGTACTGAGTTTGTTACTGTTATGGGTGTACGGTAGCTGTTCCAAAATTTTAATGGGGTCAATGTAGATTTACGGGAAAGGGGGGAAACTTTAATGTTCCTTTTAAAGGGTGAAACTGTAGCTGTTACTGTTTTTGGTTGAAAGGGTAGCTATTACTTTTTTAAAAATTTTGTAAATGTAAATGTTACTGTTTTTGGGGGTACTTTTGATTTTACCGTTATGGGTGTACGTAGCTTTTAACCCGGTTTTGGGTGTACTGTTAATTTTTCCCTGTTATGGGGGGATCTGGGGATTTTAACTTTTTAGGGGGGGTTTGTTATTGATTTCATTAACCTATTTTGTCTTAAAATGGGAAAAATTTTTGGGTTATTAGGTCCAACTGCAAGTATTGATTGGTTCATGCCCGGGTATTTGACACTAAAAAATTTTTTCCCCTTTTTTGGAAGGCGGGTTTAAAAAAACAAACAATTGAAAAGTAATGCAAACATCAAAAAAATCTGCCCTCTTTTGCTAATTGATTAAAAATGATTTTACACAATTCTTTTTTTTCCTTTTTTTTATTAAGACAAAATGGAAAAAAACGCCGGCGCAAAATGTTTTTGGGTCCACCCAAAAAAATCAGCTTGGGTAGCAAGGGGGCCCCACTTTGGGAAAAGCTGTTTTGGGCAAATTTAAAGGGGTATGAAAAAAATTTAAAGCATTTCCACAGGACAAAAATTTTCAGTAAAAAATTTTTTTTTTAAATTGGAAAATGTGTTAACTCACATAGTAAACAAATTGACTATTTTATTTATGTTGAAATTTTGAAAAATTTTCTAACAAATGTTTTTTCCCCCCACCAGCTTTCCGCAAATTTTTAACGATTTTATTTCCGAATGCCCCCCCGGAGGCCTTTACCGATTGGTTAAAAATTGTTGGCCCCTGCCACCCAAAAAGGGAACCCCAACATGGGGAAAACCATCTCTCCTTTCGAAAACGAGGGCGTTTACTTTGGGCGGTAATAAAAAAAAAAAAAAAAAAAAAATTTTAAACTTGTTTCCCTTACAACTGCACCCCGTTCCCAAAAAAATTTCAAACAAACACACACAATTTTTTACGGTTCTTTTTGTTTGGAATCATTTTCCAATTTGCTTCCACCAAAAAAACCAAAACCATCTCTTGTTTTTCACACATTTTGGGCGGTACGGTTCTTTGTTTGGAATCATTTCCCAACTGCTTCTCACACAAAAAACCAAAACCACCCCTCTTGTCTTTAAACACACTTTGCGGTCCCTTTCCCTTTTTTTTTGGAATCAGTTCCAACGCTTCTAAAACATTTTTTTTTTTTTTTTCCAGTTTTTCTAGCAACGGGGGAGATTTATGCCAATCGCCTGCACCTCCAATTCCGTGTTGGTAAATAAAAACCATATCCAAAATTTTGTGGGGGTGCACATGCCATTTGGGAATTTTCAAAACTTGCAGCCCATCCCGATCCCAAAGGGCCCCCCCCCGGATTTTGGGGCTGCGGGTACCCAGCGCTTTCAATCTGGGGGCCCAAAACCCCCCCCAAACTAAATTGGCGCCGTCGACGGGAAGCATATACGGGGTGCGGGCAGCCACCGCTATCAGGATCCTTATTTTAAATTTAAAATAAAAAAGTATTTTTTCTGTGGTCCTGAGGGCGGGGGTTTATCACACATTAATTTTGTTGCGATGGGAAGTGGGCCCCTTTAAGGAAAAGTACTGGGGACTCCCAGGCGCTGCTGAACCGGATTTGGGGGGCAAGGGGCTTCAAGAGAAAACGATTTCCAAACCCCCCCCAAAAACCCTTTTCCCCGGGGGTTTTCCCCCCCGCCATTCCCCTTTCCCCGTCCGGGAAGGTGATGAAGCTTTCCCCATTGATGTGCAACCTGCTGCGGAAAAAATACCCCCCCAAAGGGGACGGGCCCGGGAAAAGAGAGTTTTTTAACACCCAGGCTAGCCGGGGACGGCCATGGTGGAAAGGGGCCCCTCGGGGTCATGGCTAGCAAGTGGAGGGTCCCCTTTACTTAGGTCTCAATTAGGCTGGATAGCAAACGGTGGGTGGAGCGTCAAAAACACCTGTGTTTTTCCCCAACTATGTTCGGGACTTTTTATGGTCCCGAAAATGAATTTGAGACACGCTGTTTTTTTTGCATCTCCCTCCCCCTGGGGGGCCCCGGTCCCCCCATCCACCGAGGTTTCGGGGGTGAGAAACCTTTGCAAGCTATTTTAAAGTCCCCCCCCAAGGCCCGAGTGCCATGGCAATTTTTTCAGCCCCCTAGTCAGCACTCGTTCCCTGGATGGATGGGTCTCCTCCGGCCCAAAAGGGCCCTTTGGGGACAAGCTTCTGCAGACACCCTACTCCAGCTTCTGCTGCACGCCGATCCGACCCAAATGCGGCGTTGCTTTCATTCTCCACAAACGGGCTCCCGCTTCTGCTGCCCCCGAAACCTGACAACTGCGGCTGTTTTCTGGGATTCTCCCCCCAAGCGGGGCTCCCTGCTTTGCTGCATGCCGATCCTGAAAAATGCGGCTGTTGCTCATTCCCAAAAAGCGGCTCCTGCTTTTGCTGCAAAGCCAACCCGACAACTTTCGGGGTTTTCTCTTCCTCCCCCCAAGCGGACTCCTCTTTTTCGCAGCACGGGATCCTGACAACTGGGCGGTTTTCCCGCATTCTCCCAAGCGGACTTTCCCGCTTCCGGGTTTCAAAAGCCGATCCCGACAACTCGGCTGTTTTTCTGCATTTTTCCACAAGCCCACTCCTGCTTCTTCCGCAAAGGGGAAACCTACAACTGCGGCTGTTTTCTGCATTTCTCCACAAGCGGACCCCGCTTTTTGCTGCAAAAGGGGATCCCCGACAACGGGGGCTTTTTGCTGCAAATTTTTCCACAAGTTTACTCCGCTTTTGCTCAAACCCCAACCCGACCCCCTGCGGCTGTTTGCTTCATTCTCCACAAAACCCGGGAAACCTGCTTCGCTGCACGGGGATCCTACAAAATGGGGGCTGTTGCCCCGGCATTTTTCCACAAGCGGACTCCTGCTTTGCTGGGACGGAATCCTTTACAACTGCGGGTGTTGGGTGCATTTTTCCCCCAAGCGGGCTCCTGCTTCTGCTGCACGCAGATCCACAAAAATTCTGCTGATGCTAAAAAGGTTTTTCCCAGCGGACTCCTCTAGTTAAGCCCAAAGCTTTTTTTAATAAAAATAAATTTTTCTTTTTAAGGGGACACCCAAATTAAAAATTTTAATTAAAGTTTCCCCCTTTAAATTACTGTATTTTCTTTTTTTCCCAATGTTAAAGTAATTTGCATATGTTTAGATGGTTTGGGTTTTGAACTTCGCGTGGCCCTTGCAACCCCCACGACTTCCTTTTTTTCCCTTCTGCAAGAACAAAAAGTTTTTAAAAAAAACTCTTCTCGGTGCCATTGGGGAAAACCCCGAAAGTTAAACATTGGGGGTTGGTTGGTGTTTTAAAAAATTGGTACCATTTGGGAGTTTTTTTAACTGTCTGCGTTTGGCCCCTTTTGGGAACCGCCACAGAGCTTCCCCTTTTCCCCTTCTGCAAAAAGCAAATAGTTTAAAAGGGAAACTCTGCTCGGTTTTCCATGGGCAACCCAGAAAATTAAAACTTGGGGCTTGGTTGGTGTTTTAAAAAGTTTTGGGGAAACCCGGGGTTTGTTTAACTGTCCTTTCGTGGCCCTTTGGCCCAAACCGCACAGAGCTTCCCTTTTCCCAAATTTTGCAAGAGCAAATAAATTAAGGAAGCTCTGCTCGGTTCCATGGGGGAACCCCCCCCCAAATTTTAAAATTTTGGGGTTTAGTTGTTTACAATTTTTAAAATTTTTTTCATCTAAACACATTAATTTATATGCATATTAAAAATGGCAAAGAAATTTTTTAATGACCCAAATTTAAAAAAAAAATTATCTGCAATTTAAAACAAATTTAAAATGTGAAGCTAAGGGGACCTGAAAAAAAAACATAAAACCAAAATTAAAGTTGAAAAAAACCCCCAAATTAAAATTTAAAAAAATTTTTAAAAATAAAACCCCCCCCCCACACCACCCCCCCCTATAATAAAAAAACCCCCCAAAAACAGAAAAATTTTTTAAAAAAATAAAACAAAAAACCGCACCCTGTTTCCCCCCCCAAAAAAAAAAATTTATAAATTTGAATAATAAGAGGGAAATGGGGGAAAAACAAACGCGGGCGGGAGAGGGGTTTTTCCCAATCCAAAAATAACTCCCACTGCTGGGGTGCGAAGATCGGGGATCCATAGGTTTGTTCCTTGGGAACGCCCAAACAGTGGGATGGGGGAGAGGTTTGGGGGGGTGGAAGTGGGGGGGGGGGGGGAGGGGGGCGGAAGGAAAATAAAGGTCAGGGGCGGTTTCGGGAGGCGGCAAAAAGGGGAAATTTGCCCCGGGTGCCCCCAAAGGGAGGGGGGCTGGTCCCGGAGACCAAAAGTAAACCAAAAGGGACAGGTGAGCCGGTCCACGCATCTGGCATCGAAATTTTCCCGGGGGGCGTAGACTGCCACCATGGCCGGATTTAATGCATTAAAAGGTTTTTGGGGAAAAGCTAATGGCAAAAGGCCCGGGAGCTTTCCCGCCATTGGGCCCAAGAAAAAAAATTTTTTTTTAAGGGGATCCCGCCCCCTCCCACCCCCGCTGCCCAGGAAACAAGCTCCTCCTGCAGGGTGGAGGGTTTTTTCCCCAGGAAAAGGGGGGTTTTTACGCCCCTGGGGCCCCGAAACAGACGGGGATGGAAAAGGGGGCGGGGAGGGGGAGTGGGGGGAACCCATTATGTTTGGGGTGGGCCCGGGAGGGGGGGGCAGCAGCCCCAGCTTCAGCCCCGCATGTGGGTGCAGCTGCAGCTGACTTTTTTTAAGCCACTGGGCCCCCCCAAAACACTTTGGGGGGGCCCCCGTCGGGGCCCCCCCTAGGGGTCCCGCCGATGTTATTAAACCTCCCCCCCCGTCACGCCCTGGGGCGCACTTTGGGGCCCCCCGGGTCCCCTCCCCCCAGCTGATTTCCTCAGGGCCGGGCTGGCCAGTCCCACAGCTCCCGGGAAAGGGGTAGGTTGCCCGATTGCTAAAAAAAATAGGGAAAACAAAATTAGTGTTCTGTTTTTTTAAAAAATAATCACATAGCCTTTTACACATTCTAGCATTCAAATTTTCAAAAAATTATAAAAAAAAAAAAAAAAAAACCTTTCCCTCCCGGAAACTTCGTTGGGGGCCCGAGGAACATCAGTCCCCTGCGAAGGGGATGGTAGCCTCCTTGGGGGGGGGGGGATCCGCCCCCGGGCGCCTTTCCCTTTCCCCTCCAGCGGACGTATCGGCCCCCACCCCTCCCCGGGACCGTCTTCCAAACCTTTCTCAGTCCTTTTCTGCAAGAAATAAATTAAAGGGTTTAAAAAATTCAGAAAAAAAAAAAATATGTTCTGTTTTGGGGGGTTTGTTCACATGGCATGTTATGTTCCCAAGGGGGAAAATACAGTTTTTGCAATGGGAAACTAGATCAATCGGAAAAAGAATTGACGCGCATAGAACATTTTCAAAACCGGGCATTTAAAAAATGCATTTTTATCGTCACCAAAGCCAAGCGGGAAAAACTTCCTTACCCTTTGGGGGCCTGACCACTGCAACTTTTGGGTGAAGCCCAACACAAAAGAAAGACATAGCAAAAAGCACTGTGGGGGTACAGCCCCTGCAATGGTTTACAAAAACAGTAGTAAATGTTCAAAAGCAATGTCTTGCATCTTTTCCCGGGTGGGTCAACACAAAATGTAAAATTTAAAGTGCACACCAAATACAGGGGACAGGTAACAAAACACCCAAAAGCTTCACTGTAAAAAATGTGGGGGCATATAGATTGGGGGCCACAAAAAAACAGTTTGAATAATTGTTGGGGATGGAAAAAGTTTTATTTTACTTACCCGTTTCCCCTCGCAGGGTTTTTGCTCGAAAACCCTCCCATTCTGGAACAGACCCCGGGACACTTCCACCCAAATGCGGTCGGGGTGCCCTTTGGGCCCGGTTTTTCTATAGGGCCCCCGGGCTTCTTTTTCCCAAGAATGGGGACGGTTTTTTGGACCTGGGAAAAATATAAAAAATGAAAGTTTCATGAGATTTTTACCCCCCACACACAACATTCTTTATACTGTATTAAAACATTTTGGGAAAACATTTTTGCATTAAAAAGGGGAGCAAGTTAAGATTTTGAAAAGTTTTGGCATGTTATGCAATGGTGTTTTCCGCTGTAAACTAAAAACTGGCCCAAACAAAAAAATATTTTTTTAATTTTTTAATAAAAAAAATAAAAATAAAATTTTAAAAAAACAAAAATCTGGGCCAGGGGCTTGTTCTTTTAAAAACCAATTTTTTTTGTTTTAAAAAAAAACAGGGACATGGCAGCTAAAAAATTTCAGAAAAAAATATCTGATACCCAAAACAAAAAGTCATAAGTGTCAGTCAAAAAAATCAAAATCATGAGTTTAATATACTACTAAGACAGATTATCCCCCTGCATATACAATACGATCTATTGTACACCCAGGGGGAGATTTTTTGTGACACTTTTTGGCACCATTCAACACGTTACACAACAATGCATACCAAGTAGGCATGCAGCCTGCTACCCACCACTCTCTCCCCTCCTTTAGAAATATTCACAGAATATTAAAACAGAGCAAACACATGGCATATTGCAGTGCAGTGCATAGTGAAAGCATTACAATATACCATGCAAACAAACATTATATTAACATGTTATTTCTTCATGGCGCTGCAGTGCCATGAAGAATGCATGTCAATGGGTCCAGCAGGCTGCTGCCTCCCCCCCCCCTTCAAGTTCCCATACACACAGCGTAATTGCAGGAGCACTTAATGCCCCACAATTATGCTGTGTGAACATACCCAAATTTTAAGGACTTACCTCGGATATCAGGGCCCCTACGTCCAACCTCATGCGGCAGTATGTGGGTCTCCGGGACATGTTTCTGCAGTAGAATCAGATCCTCCTCTCCTTTGGGCATGCAAGTGGCTTTGTGAGGAATATTAGCTGCACAAATCATATTCTAGCTTTGTTCCCTCCCCAAAAATTGATACAAAACCAGACAGTTGTCAGGACTACAGACTGACCTATAATTGAACCCAGAACGGATTCCCGGCGTTTTCCGCGGCAAATACGCGCCACACTTGTGTACTCGGGACTGATTTGCGACGGAATTAAGTGACATGTGCATTGTTTTTCCGTCCGGATTGCCGCCGTCAATCCGCGTCGTGTGAACGACGAGCCGTATTTTCTATTGAAATCAATAGAAAATGGGCTGTTACTTATTTCTGACTGATTTCGGAACGAATTTAAGCCGTACAATACGTCGGCAAATCTGTTGTGAAATAAGCCGTGTGAACATGGCCTAACAATTAGCAGTGACTTTATCTCTGCCCGCAATGAGGAACACGCAACGGCATTCACATAAGAGATCGCCGCTGCATAGCATTGCGCCTGCCAGGTCCATCTTTCAAAGAATTGACATGGGTCCGTTCTGTCGTCCCAGAGACGTAACAGAAAAGCGTATTTACACACGGATGCAAGACGCCATGTGTACATACCATACAGTGCTTCACATAATAAAATTAGCTCAATCCTTAAAAAACATTGGCGGATCTTGTTAAATGATCCCTTTGTAAAAGATCATATCGCACTCACTCCCAAGGGCGTAACTTTGGTTCAAAAAGGGAGTGGACCAATTTTCCCTCTCATCCCCTATCTTCCTATCCCTCCTTCTCTCGCCTTCCCTTTCACTTCCCCTCCCTTCCTTCCTCTCCCTCCTCTCCCTGCAGTGAAGCGGCCCCCTCTAACCCAGTAAGGAGGTCTGAGGGAGTGCTGTGAGCTCCCAAAGCAGGTCCTTTCTCTCCCTCCTCTCCCTACAGTGAAGCGGACCCCTCTAACCCAGTTAGGAGGTCTGAGGGAGTTCTGTGAGCTCCCCCAGCAGGTCCGGCCGGGGTCCTTATGGCAAACACTTTTGGTGCAATCCTTAAGGTTATGGGTGGCTCTCTAATTACTGAAGTTTAGAGCCGGACTGGGACTAAAAAGCAGCCCTGGCAATGAAACCGAACCAGCCCACCTGTAATATTACCCCTCTACATGGAAATAAAAAATGTTGTGCAATGCAGCAAATTTCACTTAACCCCTCCAATCCCCCATCCCTACTCCATTAAATTTGTTATACACATACAACACAATGAGGAAAATAAAGAACCCAATCTAACTGTACCCATAAGAATCACTGATGTCACATACTGTACACCAAAATGTATTTTATTGCCATACACCAGAAATGACATCACTTACTGCACCCCAGAAATGAATTACATTACACATGGTAGACATAGAAATTACATTAGTAACTGCACTTAGAAATAAATTGCACTTTGTACTCAAGAAATAATATAATTCACTGCACCCCAAAAATGTATTATATTACACACTGAACCCTAGAATTGAATTACATAACTCACTGTACTCCAGAGATTAAATTACACTGTACAACAGAGATTACATTACATACCATATATGAGAGATTACATTACTTACTGTACCCTAGAGATTACTACGTTACCCACTGTAACCCCAAGATTAGTTTGCACACCGTACCCCAGAGCTGTACAACAGAGATTATATTACACCCCACCCAAGAGATTACATTACACACTGTACCACAGAGATTATATTACACCGTACCCCAAAGATTATTACATTAGACAAGTTACACACTTATGGTGAGCTCACATGACTGTTTTTCAGCACTGCAGTGCTGTTTGCTTGTTGGAAATTCGGAGCTTGCAAACGCAGAATCCCGAGACAGCCCGAGGCAGATTTTTGCCTCCTATTATAATAATAATAATAATCTTTATTTATATAGCGCCAACAAATTTCGCAGCACTTTACAATGTAGAGGGTATAATTACAGACAAAAAACAGACATTACACAGTGAAAGCTACTTACAGGTGAGACACAAGGTGTGAGGGCCCTGCTCGCAAGAGCTTACAATCTAAGAGGGTGCCTGGGGGAAACAAAGAGGGAGAAGTGCTAAATTTACAATGGCCCAGCCATGTTTTATAAATATGGGGAGGTTTACATAAAGATTTGGTGAACCTGCCACCATGACTGTACATCTATATACAGATAAGTGCCTGTGAGTGCCCTAGTGTAGGGAGTGACAGAAATGTGTGTGATAGAAGGTGTGGGTTAGCAATTAGTGGTTTTGGTAGGCCTGCCTGAGGAGATGTGTTTTCAGGACACTCTTAAAACTACGAAGGCTGGGATTGTGCCTGATGGTACGTGGTAGCATGTTCCAGAGAAAGGGTGCAGCACGTGCAAAATCTTGAAGACGGGCATGGGAGGTTCGGATGATTGTAGTCTGTAGTTTGATGTCCGTAGCTGAGCGGAGAGAGCGGGCAGGGTGGTAGACAGAGATGAGGGAGGAGATGTATGGGGGTGCAGCACTGTGGAGAGCTTTATGGGTGAAAGTGATGAGTTTATGCTGTATTCTGTACTGGATGGGCAACCAGTGCAGCGAGTGACACAGGGTAAAGGCATCAGTATAGCGGCTGGAAAGAAAGACAAGCCTGGCTGCTGCATTCAGGGCAGATTGGAGAGGGGAGAGTTTACAGATTTTACTATTATGCCTCGAAGAATTCTTTGTAGGCGTTGACAGTACGTGCCGAAAATGCTTGAGTAATGCTTGAGTAAAATCAGTGTGATCTAAACGACGTCACTGATTTTACAATGTAAATCAGTTTCCTACCGAATGGGACGCCGGTTCTGAGGCAGATCCAGCACTGAATCTGTGTCAGAATCAGCAATCATATCTTTTGCATGAATGTACTCTTAAGGTATGTTCACACGGTGTATAGCGGGGCATACTGTGCGCTCTGCTACATGCCGGGTGTTTTAGAAGTGCGGACTTAGCAGTCCACACTTCTAAAATGCTGCAGGGTCGGCCCCATTCACACTCATTTTCCCCGGCGTGTAAGCACAGTGAAGACGTGACATGGCTAGACACATGGCTGTACATACAGTATATACACATCTCACATATACAGTACATACCCTACTCACATGCACACACAATGCCTAGCACCCTTGTCCCATCCTTACCTGTCTCCTGTAGTCTGGTGCAGTTGGCATTCAGCAAGATCTTCCCTTCTTCTTTGATGAGGGCTGAGCATAGGGGAAGTGGTATACAATGGGAGGGAAAGATACAGCCCCAGATACAGAGTGTGCTGGACGGTGAGCAGCCTTCTGAATGGGGAAGCAGCCCCGGCTGACTCCTGTTCTACAACTCAGCGCTGCTCTCACTGTGCACTGACACTTGAGGCTGCTGCCTACTCTTTCCCCCCAAGATGCACAGAAATATAGGAGCAAAGAGTTAACTTCTTCCTCCTGTGTGCTCTCCTCTGCCCGCTTACCGTATTCTCATGCTTTCATATGGATTATTTGTTATTGAAGTGGCTAAAAAGTGGGGGGAGACTGTCCCCCACCCAGGAAAAAGTGGGGGTGACCAGTACCCTCCATACACCCCTAAAGTTACATCTATGCTCACTCCTACAATGATCTTTAGGAAAGCCACTACGGTCAAAAAGATAGTAGCCCCAAATAACATACTACAGAAACATAAACGATCAGCACAACCCCCCTAAAAAACAAAACTGGGTGTGGAAAAAAACAATGTAAGACCTGTAAATGTCAATTTAAATATACAAAAACACTAGAATTTCATATTAAATATCCCTTAGATTATAGTAGCACGTATGCAATTTACTTGTTGTAGTGTCCGTGAACAAACAATATATTTTATGGACTCCATAATAAATGGATGAATGGCCATAGGCTGAACATCAGAAATAAATACAAATTCCATGGGTTCTCAAGACATATGGCTCAGGCTTATAATGTTGACGAAACAGCTATTTTAATCACAGTAATAGATCATGTACCTGACAATGTAGTGAATAGATACAAAACACTCACTAAATGTGAAATGTTTTGGATCTCCTGTCTACAGTGTGTATTACCTTATGGCCTTAAAGAGGTGACTGAACTAATTTACTAAAAATAAAAATAGACATTGAGTCACTGTCAACATTGAGACTTTGTATTTATAATACTTGTTAACTTACTTTTTGAATGATATGGTTGAAATTATCCATTGTTGTTAATTAGTACAAGTGTATCAAGTGTGACAGAGTGTCTGGACTGGTCCTAGAGGGAAGGTATATATGCCCAAGATTCCTTATGTCCAGGTAAAGAGCAACCAGATAGTGAAGTGTCAGAGATCTAAAAGATCTAAAAGATCTCTTGTTTAGGGTTTAGTAAAAACCCATTTTGCAAGGGCTGGTTTGCTGGAGTGGGGATAGCGAGGGTGGGCCCCACTCCACCTGGGCAGTCCGGGTCTTGGGCTGCCTGATGTGTGTCTGCCTTATATAAAGCCAGACACACACTCTCTCACCCTGGGACAGGTTAACTGCTACAAACCTGTGGGAGCCCTGGCTTGTGGTACAGTAATACTGTTGTGTTCAGTGACTGGTATTAGGCTGGCACTGTGTTAGAGAGGTATTTCTAATGTTTAGTTAGAGCCGGACAGGCATAGGATTTGTTTTGTTGTTTTATTTTATGTACCACATGTTAAACAATAAAACTGTCTGCAGTCAGTTTTAAACAAACTTTCCTTGTCGTTTGGACTTCTGTGTCCGCTGAGCTGTGCCCGTCTACCCAGGAGACGACCAACCCGCTACCTAATCCCTTACAAGTGGTGGAGGATGCGTAAGCATTCATTTTTGATACAGAAAAAGCATGCTGGAAATTTAAAGGGCTGGAGTCCTATATTTTTTTTTACATCTCAAAATGGAGGATGTGATCAAGGCGATATTACAAGCTGTGGCATCTCAACAGGAGGCTACCCGTGTGCAGCAAGAGGCTACCCGAGTGCAGCAAAGAGCACTGGAGGAAACAAGTCCCAGGCTGACAGTGCAACTCGAGGCTACACAGGAGGAGCAGCGAAAAGACCGGGAAACCCTGAAAGTGATCGTGCAGCAACTCGTCCATTGTCCGCAGAACAGGGCCCCGGTGTGGGCAAGACTCCATAAGAAGCCATCCATTTTCCTACAAAAGATGACAGCGGCGTATAAGTGGGAAGGCCTACCGGACCACCTTTGAGAGTAAATGGCGACGAGAGTGTTGGCCCCGACGGACAGGTGGGCATGACTTTTGGGCACCCTTCCCTTTTTAGAGAACCCCACAAGGCCCTATTATGACTGAAAGGCAGGATGCTATGAACTGGTGACCATACTAAAGAAAAAATCCTAACAACGACTTGGAGTCAGGGTTTTTCTGTTTCGCAGGCCCACCGGTGCACAACTGTACAACCTGGACACAGAACCTCCCAGCTCTCAGACTGCATGACCTTGTACCCTGACAAGAGTGGTTGCAGCCGGATCCTGACAGCCCCCCCAGATGTGGATACGGTGGATGCTGGATCCAGTACCTGAGATCCCTCCCAACATTCGCGCAAATGGGGAGGCCATGGAGACCCCAAAGATGCTGACCAATGAGGTGAGATGGTGGAGAGCTACACCACGCCGCGGAGGAGCTTATGAGACTGCCGCAGCGCCCCCTAGCCCCACAGCGGTAGATCCTCCAGGACTACCGTAAGACTGTTCTAAGGGAAGAAGGTGCTGGCAGATCACACAAGTTGTTGTAACCCTACGCCTGGAATGACTGACGGCCCAGACCTAGAAGCCGCAACCCGTGCCAGAAGTGCAGGGCTCCATAATAAGACTCAATATGACAAAATAAAATGTTTCCGGTTTAAATGCCCCAGCATTTTGTTGCCAATTGCCCATATTAAATAATGAACCTATGCCAATTTGATGCCTCCGATATATATTCGCGCCGTTTATCACCTTTATGCTAAGCGTGCAAGTGTACATGTCCCAATGCTGAGGGTGAGACATCCATGTGTTCTATAATGTAGGAGGTCTTAGGTGAAGCGTTGTAGACCTCAGTGTAGTCGGTAACACCTATCAATAATGCCCGATTTGGTGAAACCAGAAACCCATCTAAAAAAAAACAATAGGATAAACCTGCATACATGGGGACACTCGCCATTACATTCTAGGCTTATAGTTGAGATCCGTACAACCGTTTGGTGCCATACATTTTATGTGAGGAGTGGTGGCCCTTCTTAAGGCATGATGTCATCATGGGCGGGACCTTTCCACGATTTCGGAACTGTGGATCATAGGGTCCCGCAATACTTTGCCTGAGAGTGAAGCCCTAGTTGAGAGGAAACTTCCCCTATGCTGTCCATGGCTGGGGAGGAGAAGAATTTGAACCCCATGAGGAATTATCCTCAGAGTGTCAGCAGTCCAGACCCTCTATGACGGATTGCCCGACCTTGAGTGCACAGGGGAACCAGTTTGGGGCGGAACAGGTAAATAGGTCCCACCCTTGCCATTGCCCTCGGTAGAGCTGACACGCAAACTTTCCATCCCATACATGGCTGTAGACGGGAACTTTGTTCCAGGGGTAAGAAGGGGAGAAGAGCTGTGAGCAACTGATCGTCCCTAAGATTTATAGAAGGACTCAGAGGCGTAACTTGAAGCTCCGGGGCCCTAGTGCAAAAAGTGAAATGGGCCCCCCTAGCTGCTATGTGCCACTTACAATGCTGGTGTGGCAGAAGGGCTTTTGGCCCCCTCAGCTTCAGGGTCCCGTAGTGGCTGCTACCTCTGCACCCCCTAGAGCTAAACCCCAGGAAGGACAGTCCTGAGAGCTGGCCCATCGTCTACTCTCATGGAGGCATTTTAGAAGGAGGTTGAAAAAACTACCAAAGAATCCTCCACAGTTCTTTTGGCCGGGGGTTTCCATAAGATGTGAGAGATTTTTGTGAATCCTGCCCGAATGCCAGCCGTCGCCCGGCCCCTAGACCACACTACACGTAGCCCTCGTGTCCCTCCCAATAAGTGAGGGCCTTTCGAAAGAATAGGCAATGGGATTTGGTGGGTCCTATTGTCGACATCTGCTTCAGGCCACCACATATTCTTGTCATCATGGGACTATGCCACCTGTATCCGGACGCCATACCCTTGCGTAAACACATCATCCAACATTACTAAGGAGCTAGTGCTGGTGTTTAGCCAGTGGGTTACCGAGGAGAATACTTACGGATCAGGTACCCCCTTTATGTCCCAGAGTCATGAAGGAGCTGTGTCAACTGTTTCCAATTAAACACTGCGTACCTCGTTCTACCATCCGCAGACCAATGGATTGGTAGAGAGGTTTAATAAAACCCTCAAACCATGCTTGAGGAAGTGTGACAAAGAAGGGAAAAAACTGGGGACTTCTCCTGCTCTCCATTATCCTACATGTTTGCCAATCCCTGAGGTCCCCTCAATCTTCTACTGGGGGTATTCTCCGTTTGAGTTAACTGTTCCGGATGTCACCTCTGGGGCCTTCCACCCTAAAGACATAGAGAAGAAGCCTGGGAAGGAAGGAAGTGACTTCCGTATAGGATTGGTCCATTGAACAACGTGGCACAAAATGCGGATAAATCGCAGCCGTAATGCGCGTTGTAAGAGAAGCATATGCTCAAGCACGCACAGGGAGGCGCAAACAGAGGGTTTTAACCGTAGTGCCAGGATACTACTTTTTCACCAGGAGACCGGTCCTGGTACTCATCCCCACATCGATAGCAAGTTCCTATCCAAGTGGCAGGGCCCTTTGAGGTAATCGAAAAAAATTAATGATGTAAACTACAAGATCCCACAGCCAGTTAGGAGGAAGCCGTAGCAAGTGTACCACGTTAATCTTATCAACCGTTGGAAATATGGCTGTCACTTGCCTGCAGACACCTATACCCACCAGACAACTGGGCTCGGAGAGAGCCCTTCTTTGCCGCCGAGGTTATAAGGTAGCCTGCGCTCCCTTTCCAAATGCAAAAGGCCGAAGTATGAGCATATCCTTTTAAAAACAAAGGATTTTTTTTTCGGATAGCCCTGGTCGTACGCCCCTCATTAAACATGACATCATTACCGAACCGGGGACAGGTTAAGCTGAGCCATACAAATACCCAGACCTAGGAAGGGGGTTATCTCGGAAGAAGTGAGGAAAATGTTGGAACTTGGTGGTAATTTGAGGAGTCCCATACCAGTGGTTCGCCCAATAGTTTCTCATCCCACCAGATGGCAGCTGAAGGATTTGCAACGACTTCCGTAACTAAAATTCATCTCCAAGTTCGAACGCTTAACCCGATGCCACGGGTGGAGGGAGCGATTGACAAGACTGGCAATGCACGGTACATAGTGACGCTGACCTAACCAAAGGTACTGGCAAATCCCCCTGACCGATGAGGGCCAAAAGAAAAAAACTAGCCTTGCCACTCGCTCACGGCTGTTTCATTATGTGGTATTTGCTGTTTGTGTTGCACGGGGCACCGGCCACTTGTCAAGGGTTATGGATAGGGTTCTGAGACCCCACAGTCAGTATGCTGCTGCTATCTGGACGATATAATCATCCAAAGTTTCCAGCATTGGTCCCATCTGCCGAGTGCAGGCGTTTATTAATTCTCTATGTGCAGGCCTTCACACCAATCCAAAAAAAGTGTGCCATTGTCTAGAGGATTGCCAGTGCTGGGTACAATAATAGGCCGGGGATTGGTAAAACCCCAAATAAACAAAATTGAAGCCATACAGAGATGGCCTCGGCCTGTGAACAAGAAGCAAGTTTGTGCCTTTTTAAACATTACAGGCTACTACAATAAAGGTTTTTTACAATTTTTGCCTCCCCTAAAAAGCCCCGTTGTCTACCTAACTCAAAGGTAAGGAATTCTTTATGGTTAAGTGGACACCCCAGGGCTTGAAAAAGCATTTCAGGACCCGTAAAGACCTATTGTTGCTCAGCCGGACTGCTGAATAACCCCCGCTCGATTTTAAGAAAGGTGTCATCCATCAGACCGATGTTCGGAATGTGGGACTGGTGGCTGTATTGTCCCATATTCGGAATGTGAGGAACACCTGGTGCTCTATGTGAGTAGAAAACTGAATATCCAGCCAAAAAAAAAATTGCAATAGTGGAAAGGATTTCCTTGCTATTAAATGGGGCCCGAGAAGCACTCCGCGTATTACCTGCTTGGCCGGCATTTTGAAGTTGATTACGATCATGCTCCCGCAAATGTTGTGTGAGAAAATAAGGAAAAGAATAGGCGGGTCACAATTCTTGAGGAATGGCTAGGTCACTCCATGACCTTAATGTGCTTCTTTGTAGCCACTCCTTTGTTGCCTTGGCTGTATGTTTTGGGTCACTGTCTTGCTGGAAGACACAGCCAACCACAACCCATTTTTAATGTCCTGGCGGAAACCCTTTGGTTTCCTGAAAGAGAGGTTTGCAATTACACTGCCAAACAGCATTGTGAAAAAGGTTTAAAGCTAAGTATCAAAGCGAGTTAATGAGTCTGTGAGTGTGTCTTCTTTCAAGTGTGTCTTTTATAAGTGTGGGAACTTAATATTGAGGGACTTTAGATTTGGGGAGCTTAGACGAGACAGTATTGTACTGCTTATTATAATTGTATTTGAATATCTTTTTGGTAACATCCCCATGAGTTTCATGTTTGACAATCCTGTCCAGTGCACAACCTGTGCAATGTATGTCATCCTTGACCAACAGTTCAAGGGTCAATACTGCTGTGCAAGATGTGTGAACAATGCACATTTCGAAGCCCGTATCCTGGATCTAAATGAGCAAGTGGCAACACTGAGATCCATTGCCAACATGGAAGTGAGTTTGCTGCTCACTGAGCAATCACTCGCAGTTATAGATGCTGGGGAGGATGGCAGCATGGAGGTGCAGGGGCATGAGGTGGCTAGCTGGTAACAGTTAGAAAGAAGGGTAGAGGGAAGAGTGTCAGGGAGGCTAGTCCTGAACTGGCACACCCCAACAAATCTGCAAGATTGGCAGATGAGGCGGATGTCAGCTCAGAAATTGGCACTGCTGCAGCAAGACAATACCCCAGTCTGCCCCAGTTAAAATGGGGAATAGGAGTGCAGGTCAGGCTAGACAGGGGTCGTCGAACAGTATGTTGTTTACCTGGGGCCCAAGTTCAATATATCACGGATCGGGTTGACAGATTGCTGGGTGGGGCTGGTGAGAGTCCAGCTGTCATGGTGCACATTGGCACCAATGACAAAGTTAGAGGGAGGTGGAGTGTCCTTAAAAACGATTTCAGGGACTTAGGCCAAAAGCTTAAGGCAAAGACCTCCAGGGTAACATTTTCAGAAATATTACCTGTACCACTGGCCACACGAGAGAGGCAGCGGGAGATTAGAGAGGTGAATAAGTGGCTCAAAAATTGGTGTAGGAAAGAGGGATTTGGTTTTTTTGGAGAACTGGGACGACTTCTGTCTTGGCTACAGACTCATTGGGGACAGGTGCACCTAAATGGGGGGGGTGCGCTGTATGGGGACAAAATGGCCAGGGTTACAGTCTTTTTTAGAAAATTGTAAAGACCGGAAGGGGGGAGGTGTCGTTTTTTTTTTAAAAATCCTGTTAAAGGGATTTTTGGTTGGGCCTGGCGCACAGAGGCGGGTGGTAAGAGCTCTCCGCCGTCCTCCTGCACTTAACCGCTATTTCGCCGCCTCGGCGGCTCCGATCTGCTCCCGCTGACCGCATAGACAGCTCCTGATGCTCTGGCCAACAGGTAGATGGAGAGATATCTCCTCCGGAGCTGCCAGAAGGGCGCCTCACCACTACCTCCCCCCCAAACCATGATAAAACCTAAGAGAGCCCACCGCCCCGCACATGCCGGGGAGCGGGGGGGCCCCTTGATCAGTACAAACCCCCACCTCAACACCGGCTTCCCTGCTCCCTTGGGGTGATACGCAGCCCCCATGGATTAAAAAAGGGTTTGGGCCCTAAATAGCCAACATATAACCCCAGAGCTGCAAGCCACAATTGAGAGACTACAGGCTTCCTTAACCAAAAGCAGCTACGTGCAAGTTTGTTTTCTAAGGGAGATTGCTGCTGCTGCTGATCAAAGGGTTATAAGTAAGTGGTTTTAGGAGTATTCTGAGCTGCGAGTTGTCTGTTTTTTTTTAAAGTGTGGACTTAATTTTGGGGGGATTTTTAATTTGGGGCTTTTAGAAAGGGCAGTATTATACAGATTTCTCATTTTTGTATCTGTATTTCTTTTTTTTTTTAACACCCCCAACCCCCAGTTTGAAAATGTGTCCAGTGACAACCTGTGCAATGTTCCCATCCTTGAGCAACAGTTCGAGGGGGATATGCTGTGCAGATGTGTACACACTGCCTTTAGAAGCCCGGATCCTGGATCAAATGACAAGGGGCAACACTAATCCATTCCCAATTTGGGAAAGCGAGTTTTTGCTCACAAGCAACACTGCAGGTGTAATCTGGGAGGTGGTAGCATGGAGGTGGGGGAATATGAGGCGCACGGGGTAACGTTAGAAAGAAGGGTAGGGGGAAAGGCAGGAAGGCAGCCCCTGATCTGGTGCCCCCCAAACAAATTTGCAAGATTGGGGGGATGGGGGGGATTCAGCTCAAAAATAGCATTGCGCAAAGACACTACCCCTGTCTCTCCAGTAGTTTGGGGAATAGAGTACAGGGCAGGCTAGACGGGTGCTAGTATTTGGGGGACCCATTATTGGGGGAACAACAGGGCAATCTGCCACAAAGACCGGGTCGTCGAACAGTATCTTGTTTACCGGGGGCCCGGGTTAGACATATCGCGAATTGGGTTGACAGATTGCGGGTGGGGCGGGTGAGAACCCAGGGGGTCATGGTCCACATTGGCACCAATGAAAAATTTTTGAGGTAGGGGGAGTTCCCTTTAAAAAATGTTTCGGGACTTGGGCAAAAAGCTCAAGGCAAGGACCCCCGGGGGAAAAATTTTTTCAAAAATTTACCTGTTCCACGGCCACACCAAAGGCGAGGGAGATTAAGAGGTAAAAAGGGGGCCAAAAAATTGGTGTTGGGAAAGAGGGATTTGGTTTTTGGAAACGGGTACTTCTGCTTGGCTACAGGCTCTATGCTAGGGACGGGCGCACCAAAAGGGGGAGGTGCAGCGTTTTGGGGGGACAAAAGGGCTAGGAAGCTGGGGGAAATATTTAAACTGGGGACGGGGGGGGGGGAAACTACACAATGGGTGCAAGATGTGAAGATAGAGACTGGAATTATATAAATCAGGGGGGGGAGTGGAGGAAGGGTAGCAATATTTAAAAAGAATGGGGAGAAAAAATTAAAAAGGAAAATCTCAAAATTGCTTGCTGACCAATGCCGGGAGTCGACCAAAAAAATAAAGAACTAAATTTAATTGCAGAAAAAAAATAAACATAGGGGGGGGATAACGAACATGGCGGGGCGGACTACACGGGGGGGTTATTTGCAGGGTTACAGTCTTTTTAGAAGTGACCGTAAACACCGAAGGGGGGAGGTTCGCTCTATTAAAACCTGTCTGAAGCCAACACTGCGGGAAGATTAGGTACAGGTTGTGAACAGTGGAATCACTATGGGAAAAAAAATGGGGGGGGAAATAAAAGTAATATAATTCTAATAGGGGGCTGTATAGGGCCCCAAAAAAACAAACCCATAGAAGATATGTTCCTTTGGGAAATAATAAGCATTTAACAGAATGAGGTTGTCCCTTCTGGGGATTTAAATACCCAACATAAACGGGAATTAAACTTTCTCTCACAAAGGAAAAAGGGGTTTTTTTCTTAACAAAGATAATTACCTTTCCAAATGGGGCAGGAACCGACTAGAGGGTAGGGCCCACTAACTTAAAATACTAATAGACCGACAGAGTAACAAAGGTTCAGGTTGAGGGGCATAGGGGGAAAATGACCAAAATAAAAATTCCATTTACCTTTAATGACCTTTTGTCATGGACCACAAAAACACCCGAATTTGAGGAAGGGGTAATTTTACCCTCTTAGAGAGGCACTAAATTATTGCGGACAAGGGTTTAAAAATGCAGAACAAAAAATAAATGGGAGATCTTTAAAAACATCTTAGGCGCCCATGGAGAGGTACATACCCTATGGAAAAAAAAAAATTAGAAACAGGGAAAAAACCCAAAAGGGGTCAACAAAGGGGTTTAAAGGAGGGGATAAAAACAAAAAAAAGCATTTCACTACTAAAACAGGAGGGCAGTGAAGAGGCATAAAAGCTATAAAAAAAAAAAAAGGGGTAAAAAAAAGATAAAAGGCACAAACTAGAGCAGAAAGACATTGCCATAGAAAGTAAAAATAACCCCAAAAAATTTTTTTTAAAAAAAATAGTAAAAAGATTAAAAAAAAAAAATGTTTGGCCTTTAAAAATACGAGGGGAGACATAGAGGGCGATGAGAAAAAAACAACCATTAAACAATTTCTTTTCCCCTGTATTTACCGAGGAGGATGAGCTTCCTGTTGAACAAGGGGTGAGGTTAAAAATCCAACTTAAATGTTTCTTGTCTAACCCAAGGAAAAGGCAGTCCGCCTTAGGAAATTAAAATAACAAAACCCCCCGGCCCTACGGGATCACCCACGTGTCCTACGGAGTTTTAATGATTGGGTTTGATAGGGCCCCATTTTTTATTTTTTGGATTTTTAAAACGGGGTTTATTCCCAAGGATTGGCCCCCCATAAACAAATTGGTACCAATATTCAAAAAAGGGTCAAAAAGGGTCCAGGAAACTATAGGCCCTAATTTTACCCTTTGTAGGTAAAATGTTTGAGGGTTTTCTTAGAATCTATCCCGGAGTACTCACTGAAAAAAATGTATAACGCCGTTCCGCATTTTTTATGAAGGATCGGGCCTGTCGACTAATCCATCAGTTCTATAGGGGGTTGTTCCGACTGGATCGGGGGGAAGCACTGGATGGGATATATTTGGATTTTTTCTAAAGCATTTTATCTGTTCCACTAAAAGGGTTTGGGAAGTAAAATGAAATGCTTGGACTGGGGGGGAAAAGTGGCAAGTGGGAAGCAACGGCTCATGATAGAAAACAAAGGGGGTAATTAACGGGGCATACTCGACTGGATCCCTTTACAGTGGGGTACCACGGGTAGTATTGGGCCCTATCCTTTTAACCCTTAAGCCAACGCCTAAAAGTATTTTTTGACCCAAAAATTTTTTTTTTTTTGGCCTCCTTTCATTTAAACTTTTTTTTCTTTTTTATTTTTTTTAAAAGCAGTTGGTGAGGCCTCGTTTATTTAAGACAAGTTTTTTACTTTATAAGGGGGGAAAATTTTTTAAGTACACTTATAAAAATTGCAGTATTTTGTTTTTTTTTTTCCAAAAATTTTTTTTTTTTTTTTTTTCATTTTTTTTTTTACCCATTAACATTTCACATTTTAAAAACTTTTAGAAATTTCTACAGGTTTTTACGGGCGTGGGTACCAAAAATGTGTAGTTTTTTGTGCGGAATTTATGTACAATTTTTTTTTATTAAATTTTATTTTTATTTTATTATTTATTTTTTTTTACTTTTATTTTTTTATTTTTCACTTTTTATTTTTTTTTTACTTTTTTTTTTACTCCCATGAAGGGGGAACTGTTTAAAAAATTTTTTTTTAATTTTTTTTTTTTCACTTAGAAAAAGTATTAGCAAAATTCATATATGCTAATACTTGCTAATCTGTGTCGTCTGACACAGGCAGGGGATTAGGCAGAAAACACTTTGGTCCAAAAACCCCCAAACTGGTTTTAATACACAGACAACTCGGGGGCCACGCTAGGTCCCCAGAGTTTACTGTGAAACCCCTTTCCCCGGGGCTCTTTTCGGGTCCCCGGGTTTTCCCAAATCCCCCCGAAAGAGCAGGGGATCCCTTTGTTGCGCTCCCGGTAAAAAACCCCCGCAATAAAAGGGTTAAAGAATGGGGTTGCGGGGGTTTTTCCCCCCGTTTCCCCGATGCCTGCAGGAAAATGCTCGGGGAATGGGGGCTTTTTGTTAAAGCCCCGATCCCACCGAAACGCGGAAAGGGGCGCCGCAAACCCCATGTCTGAAAGGGGACTCAAAAGACGTCGCTGCAGACGAAAGAAACCCCCACCGGCCCCCGTCAAAAGACGGTTGGGGCGGGCGTTAAAAGGGGGTTTAATTTTTTTCATAAAAAGATCTTACACAGGGATTGCACAGTAGAAAAAATTTTCGGGTCTTTTTCGATGATACTAAGCTCTGTAAAGGAATCCACCCCAATGGAGGATAATGTGTTATTACAAAGGGGGCTGGATAGGTTGGAGGCCTGGGCAGAGAATGGCAGATTAGGTTTAACACTGATAAATGCCCAAAGGTTTTGCCCCATGGGAGGAAAAAAACCATTAAATTACTTTTTAAAAGGAAAAAACACTGGGTAAAAGTGACATGGAGAAAACTTGGGAAAAACTATGGGCAGTTTAAAATTAACTGTAGCGGGCCCGTGTCAGGGAGGCCCGCTGCCAAGGGCCCAATAGGATCCCTGGGGGTGTATTAAAAGGGGGATAGATGCACATGATGGGGAAAATTATTCTCCCACATTTCAAGTCACTGGTTTGCCACACAAGGAAAAAAAATTGTGTTTCAGTTTTGGGCACCATGCACAGGAAAAAACATTGTAGAGCTTTAACGGGACAAAAGGGGACAAAAAAAATAATTAAAGGGGTGGGTGGACTGCAAAAATCCCGAAAAATTAGCAAGGTTAGGGTTTTTTAGTTTTAAAAGAAAAGACCTTCGGGGGGAAATAATAAATGTGATTTAAATATATTAAGGGCCAATATAGAGATCTCGCTAAATGATTTATTGTAATACCACAGGACTGAATCTAGAAACAAGGGGGCATCACTCAACTCTTGAGGAAAGAAAGTTTTTTCTACATAAACATATAAAGGGATTCTTTACTGTTAAGACGGTGAGACTGTGTGAACTCTCTGCCAGAAGGAAATTGTCAGGGGAATTCACAACAGAGTTCAAGAAGGCTTGGATTGCATTTCTGGAGCGTGATAAATAACAAGTTATAGTGACTAAGATTCCGAAGAAAGGGCTGATACTTTTCTAGATGTAATATAACAATTCTAGTGACGCACGATTCCTGGAGAAGGGTCTGGATACATTTCTAGATGCAATATAACAAGTATATACTAGGATTTCCTGGAGAGGTCCGTTGATCCAGGATTTATTCCGATTGCCAGATTGGAGGTCAGCTGAGAAGGAATTTTTTCCCATACATGAGTCAATTGGTTTCTACCTCATGGGGTTTTGCCATCCTCTGGATCAACACTTTAACACTTTAGCAACACTTTAATAAATGGGCTGAACTGGATGTACGTAATGTCTTTTTCGGCTGACAACTAAGTAACTATGACCCACAAAATTGAGAGGAATAGAAACAAAGGGTACTGCAACTTGAATCTGATAATGAGCTCTGCAGTAAAGTTATCATCTGCAATAAAAAACAACTGTCCTGTATGATGTATAAGGACCTTGAAAATAAACCCCCAGGAGCAATTGCATGGGGTGGGCCTGCCAAATGATAAAGCATGAGACCTACAAGCCCTTTTGTCAATCCGCCTTCCGGCATCGCGGGGCCCTTTAAACCCGCAGTGCGGGCAAAAGGGCACATTGTTTTAGGTCCAGAACCCCCCGGCAACTCTAAGGGGGGACCACCCCAAGAGCAGACCCCGCACTGTCATCATTAAATATCTCGACTATAATGACAAGGTGGACATTCTAAGGGCATCCCACAAACAAAGATCCCCCCCAACCCTTTGAGGGACTATAATGGTGCTTTTTGGGCTTCCCCCCCAGCAAGATAGTACGTGCTGTTCAACAGGAAATGCGTTTCCAGATCATGTATCCTGCCACTCTGAAGGTGACCCTTCCAGACACAGCCCCGAGGTATTACACCTCCTCCAAGGACGCTGAAGAATATCTCCCACCTGTTATTGGATCAAGAGCACACTCTCCTCGGATGAGTTCTTCTCCCGAAAGCGGACCCCACCTCCCTTCACAGAATTCTCTCCCACAAGGCAGAAAAAATCTCTGGACCCAAAGCCGACTGCTGCGAAAACCCCCCGCTCGCATCTGAGCATCCCCCTGGGAATTTCGGCCTTTCTGTTAAAATTGGGTCTTGAGTAACCCCCGCCCCTGTTTTTTCCCCCAACCCCGGGAAAACCCATTCTGGTGTTCCCCCTGGGCAGAAATTTTTAACCAAATTTAAATTTGGGCCCAAAGGGAGTTTTAATTTCTAATTTTTGGGGGGGGCCAAACTTCCCTTTTTTTTTCGGGGGCAGAAGGTTGGGGGTTTGCTTGGTTTTCCCAAATTTTAACGGTAATTTCTCAGTGGCCAAAAAAAAGAGCCTTTGGAATTTTGTGTTTAAATCTTGTTATTTGTTATTTAATTTGTTATCTTTTTTAAAAGTTATTTTTACCTGTTTTTTTGGGCGTGTTGCACATGGTTGGGTCTCTTGAAAATATCTCGCTGCCATTAAAAAAAGCCCCGGTTTGGTTTTTTACTCCCTACCCAAATTTGCCAAAATATCTCCTTCCTCCCTTTCATCCCCCATAGGGAAATTTTAAAATGGGACGTAAAGGGGCTCTGGTTTCCCCCAAAAAAAATTGGGGTTAAAGTTTCCGTCACCTAAAAAAAACTCCCCCCCCGAAAGTGGGCCCCCATTACTGGGGACCCCCACCTGAACCCGGGAAAAGGGTTTTTTTTAGGGGAAAGAAAAGGTGTGAGTGGGGCATATTTTTTTGGGTCAAATTTGGGGGAGGGGGGAAGGTGAGAGTCCTTTTAAAGCTGGAAATTTTAAAACTTTTTTCCCCTTTTTTTGTGGTTTCCCATGAATCCCCACCCCAAAAACAGATGGCACACTTGCTAAGCCATGGGGGTTAAATGACATTAGTCCCTTTTCAATGGTTTTAAACCCCAACTCCCAAAGTGGCTTTATTTTTTTTCTAGTCCCGGCAAAACCAAAATTCAGGGGGACTCTGTTAACTTATTTAATTTAAAGGGGGCCCACAAAGAAAAGTCACTCTTGACGAAAATCCTTGGGGGAGGGGGAAAATTGGTCCTCGTCCATTAAACCCCAAATTTCCCCCCATTTTGCCCCCCAAAGCTGAAAGTCCTTCAGAGGTTTTTGGGTTCCACAGAGACCTTTCGATAGGGTGGAGCGGGCCCTTTACCCGATTGCAGGGGGGTACTCCTTCCCACTCCCACCCGCAACCTTTTATGGTCATGTCTGGATTATAATTTTTTACGTCCCGCGACCTACAAAAAGGATAGTACCCCTTTAGTTTCCCTTTTTGCTCGTTTTCCCCTGGGAAATAAAAACCGGGGGGGGGGAAAATGGGGGGGGGGGGTTTTTTTCTGGCGTTTTTCCCTTTTTTATATTGGGTAAAACCGAGGGTTCCTGACTTGGGACAGGATGGTGGGGTTGAATTTTTTGGGTAACAACGCAAATATCGGCTTGGGTTCTCCCTTTTTTGGGAAAAAAAAGGCCCCAAGTCAGTTCCCTTTTAGGCTGCATAAAATTTCCCCCCACATTTTCCTATAAACGCAAAAAAAACGATGAATACAGAAAAGCAATGGAGGAGGTGAGGATGGCTTACAAGAACTTTCTTACCCACGCCTCGGCGGACTCTAGAAGAGACTGGGAAAAAAATAAAGGAAATATTTGGTTTAGGCTGGGTTTCAGGGAGGAAAATCCAGCGCTTTAAATGAAATCCAAACCCTTTTTCCGCCATGGGAACAAGGCTGGAAAGATCTTGTCAAGACTTCTTAGGGGCAGTTTTCATCCCTCTCACATTGCATACCTCCGCACGCCAGCTGGTCACACCACGTCAAATCCTTATCAGATAAATGACACCCTCAAATCCTTTTATGAGGAACTCTACTCCACTGATTCTGTCTCCGTGCATGGGAACTCAGACGATGTGGCCTCCACATCTATCTCTGAACTACCTACTGACCACCTAGAGTACCTCAATGCTGAAATTACTACCCAAGAAGTACAACTAGCTATTCGCCAAACTGATCCTGGGAAAGGCCCCAGGCCCCGATGGGTTCTCCGGAGAGGTGTACAAAATTTTGATAGATCCCTTAACTCCCCTATTGACTGATTACTACAACCAAATACTCAAGGGCGGTGATATTCGGCCGGAATCCAAAAATGCATTCATAAAAGTTATTCCCAAGAAGGGGAAAGATCCTGTTCTCCCATCCTCATACCGCCCAATCTCTTTAATCGATACTGACCAAAAGATCCTCTTGAAAATTATGGCTGATAGGTTGGCCATATTGATGCCTTCCCTCATAGGTCCCTCTCAAAAGGGGTTAATTAAGGGACGAGCTGCAGTAGGTAACCTGTTAAAGGTACTGGCGGTTCTGGAGGGTGCGCGGGACTCCTCCACTCCCATCGGCCACACAGTCATGATTGCGATCGACGCAGAAAAAGCATTTGACAATGTCTGGTGGGAGTGGCTAACTGTATGGGATTGAAAGGTAATTTCAAAAACTTCCTTACCGCAGTGTACAGTAACCCTGCCCAGGTCCACACCCCGAGTTTTTTGTCAAAAAGATTTACCCTACACAAGGGGACACACCAGGGTTGCCCCATCTCTCCCCTACTATTTGACATTGCATTGGAACCCTTGGCCCGATACCTAGAAGATTCAGATTTATTCACAGGGATTACAGTGGGCCGCAACCTGGCCAAACCGGGCTTTGTTGCGATTACTGCCCTTTTTTAAGTCAAAACATTTTGAAGTTTTTTTTTTCCCTTGAGAACTTGGTAAACTCTGGCTACGGGACAATAAACCCAAAAGCGAGCTGTTAAAAATTGGGACCCCCTTTTCCCCAAAAATTTTCCCGGCAGAAACTGGGGTGGGTATTGTCCTTGCCCCCCCCCAACCCCCCCACTTGGGTTAAAATCGGCCTGGATCCCAACACACTTTATAACCTCAATTTCCCACCTTTGATTAAGAAAATAGCAGAGAACTTACATAAATGGCATGGCCTCCCCCTCTCCTAGGCAGGCAGGTGCCATGCCATCAAAATGGTTTGTTTTCCCAAGTTGCTGTATCCCCTCCAGACCCTCTCCCTTTTGTTACGGTACTCTGACATTAATATGCTTTATTCATCCTTGTTTCATTTGGAAAGGGGGGAAAACCGTATAGCGCTCCGTAAATTGATGCGCCCGGTAGCTGAGGGTGATCTAAATCTCCCAAATGTCCGGTTGTACAATTGCGTCCCTAACCCAGACATGTTTTTTGGAAACTGGTCAGGGGAGACGAGCCACTACTCTATGACTTGGAAACGGGGTTTGGTTTATCCATGGCATCCACAAGCCCTCCTCCACACCAAGCTATCATGCATCCCCTCACGAGTCAAAAACTCACTCCTCCTCAAAGACACTATTGCGACCTGGAAGCACATTTGTAAATTGCTTCGGTTGCCTTTTCAAATGTCTAAAATGATGCCACTATGGAACCTACCTGAATTCCCTCAGGGACGGACCAACCCAATGTTTAGGCTGTGGAGAGAGAGGGGAATTGAGCATGCGGGCCACCTTATGCACATGGAAGAGCGGAGATGATTGACCCCGTCTGAAATAAGGGAAAGATACAGGATCCCCCCAATTCATGGGTTTCCAGCGATGCAAATACTCTCCTTCTGTAAATCTAGGCTTCGCAACTTGTCTAAAATATGCGCCCCAAACGGATTTGATTCCTTTATGGAATGCCACGGATCATCCTTTACTCTATCACACATTTATGGTATCTTAAGGGGTTGGGAATGGGAGCTGAGAGGTGAGACACCCTTCAAAAAATGGGAACGTATACTGGCGGGCCCGGATGCACCAGATAAAATACTTACTGGCCTTCGTAAAGTCCGCAAGGCAGTGATATGTGAATCTTGGAGAGAAACCCTCTTCAAAATAATCCATAATGCGTATTATGGCTTCAATCTCCCTCCATCTCAAAAATACCCAAACAGAAGCCAGATATGTCATAAATGCAATGCCCCTTCCACTAACATGTGGCATGGTATATGGACATGCCCCCTAAACCAGTTTGTTTCATTTGTACAGAACCATTGGCAAATTAAACTAGATAAGAGCCATGACCTACTCATTTTCCACCACACGAGACCCCCGGAGGACATGGCCCCAGGAGCCTCATCATCTTCTGCCATGAACCCTACATTGAGTTTTATACATATAGCAATCTTAGTTGCCAAGCGATGCCTTTTATCATTCTGGCTAAAGCCCCAGCCCCCCCCCCCCTTTGTCTTTGATAGTGGATAACCTGAGGCAATACCTGGTAGCTACAAGTTGGAGGCAGAGCGCCAGAAGGGGCAGTGTACAGAAATATTTTAAAAAAAAATGGAAACCTCTCATCCTTTCGCACTTCTCCAAAGAGGACATATCCAAGCTTATCACATCTTTCCGCTACACAGGATGGTATGCAAGAGAGGCTCTGTCGGGCTCTTTGGGTGCTCTACAAATATAAATTTCCGAACCTTCCATGCCTGGGTCACTTGTTTCTTGACGGCTCTATGCCCCCTCTCCCCCGATTGCTTCTGCTTCCACCTTTATACGGCCTGCGGTGGGCCCTGATCGCCCTCCTCCCGCTGTTATCCCGTTATCAGGTGATGGGTTGTCAGGAGATCCTTGGAGATAGACCACTGTAACTTTAACTACAATACCTTAGATGCTGAGACCTCCCAGCTTTAGTTTAAAGGGGTTGTCTCGCTACAAAGAATAGCTTTCAAATTGTAGGGAACACAAAATAAAGACATTTTCCAAATATATTGCATTGTTCCTCTGTTTTCCCTAAAGAGATACAAGTGAATTTATTACCTCTGTGGCTATTTCAGTTCCCTCAGTAACTGACCTGTAAACAAATCTCCTGGGGCTGTTTGTTCAATGAGATAACAGAGAGTGAGTCATCACACAGGTCAGCAGTGTCAGTCAGTGTCCTGTGCTGCCAGACAGTAAAAAGCTTGATTTATCTCAAGTAAACAGCTCTGTAATTAGGGCTTCTGTTTTGGGGATCAGATAAGAAGTCCTTCCAGTAGTTTGAGAAGCTAATCTAATCTAATTAGCATCTGAAAGCACAACATAGCTGTACAAGCAAGGAGCTTATGCAAATTAGTATGAACCAGGAAGTGACAGAGAATTTCTTTCATGCATTATTTGAAACCCTGTGGGGAGACAACTCCTTTAAGTTCTGCAATCAAATTCAATAACTTTGTTGAACATTTTGTCACTTTCTTTGTTGTTGTGTTTTGCTTATTCTCATGATGATCATTATGGTATCCCCTTTCTTCAGTTATTCCCCACTGTACTAGTTCGGGGTTAAAACCGAATTACTTCAGCATAAGTGGGATTTCGTCCTTTGTTCACTGATATGTTGATTATGTCTTTTATTTCTTTCTGCTATGTTATGTCAAAAACTTCAATAAAATATGTTTAAAAAAAAAAAATCCTGTCTGAAGCCAACACTGCGGGAAGATATAGGTACGGGTAATGAACATGTGGAATCATTATGGGTAAATTTAAATGGGAGTAACAGCAATAATATGATACTAATAGGCATCTGCTATAGGCCCCCAAATATAACAGAACCCATGGAAGATATACTCAGGCAAATAGATGAGGCGGCTAATTGGAATGAGGTTGTTATTATGGGCGTCTTTACCTATCCAGACATCAATTGGGAAACTGAAACCTGTAGCTCTCATAAAGGAGACAGGTATTTGTCAATAACTAATGATAATTACCTTTGCCAAATGGTGAATGAACCGACTAGAGAAAAGGCCCTACTAGACTTAATATTCACTAATAGACCTGACAGGGTAACAAAGTTTCAGGTTGAGGGGCACCTAGGAAATAGTGACCATAATATAATAAATTTCCATTTATCCTTCAAGAGAGTTTTTTGTCAAGGAGCCACAAAAATACTGAATTTTAGGAAGGCTAATTTTATTCTGCTTAGGGAGGCCCTAAACCGTATTGACTGGGACAAGGTGTTTAAAAATGGCAGAACAAATAACAAATGGGATCTTTTTAAAAACATCTTAGGTGACCACTGTGAGAGGTACATACCTTATGGTAATAAAATAATTAGAAACAAGAAAAACCCAATGTGGATCAACAGGGATGTAAAAGAGGCTAAAAACAAAAAGAAAGCGTTTCATCTACTAAAAGAGGGCAGTGCAGAGGCACTAAAAACTATAAGGAAAAAAATTATAAAGGCAGCAAAGCTGGAGACAGAAAGACATATTGCTATAGAAAGTAAAACTAACCCCAAAATATTTAACTATAAAAATAGTAAAAAGATTAAAACAGAAAATTTTGGCCTTTTGAAAAGTATTGAGGGAGAAACTGTAGAGGGTGATGAGAAAAAAAGCATACCTATTAAACAATTTTTTTTCCACTGTATTTACCAAGGAGGAGGATGACCTTTTTGTTGATGAGCAGAGGGATGAGGTAAACTCCAACTTAAATGTTTCTTGGCTAAACCAGGAAGAAGTGCAGCGCCGTCTTAAGAAGATTAAAATAGACAAATACCCAGGTCATGATGATATACGCCCGCGTGTCCTAAGGGAGTTAAGAAATGTCATAGATAGGCCCGTATTCTTAATATTTATGGACTGTCTAATAACGGGGTATGTCCCAAAGGATTGGCGCATAGCAAATGTGGTGCCAATATTCAAAAAGGGGTCAAAAAGTGATCCTGGAAACTATAGGCCGGTAAGTTTAACCTCTGTTGTGGGTAAAATGTTTGAAGGTTTTCTTAGAGATGCTATCCTGAACTATCTCACTGAAAATAAATGTATAACGTCACTCCAGCATGGGTTTATGAAGGATCCGTCTTGTCAAACTAATCTCATCAGCTTCTATGAGGAAGTTCTAGACTGGATCGTGTTGTGGTGATGGTTGTAATATATATAGATTTTTCTTTAGCATTTTATTCGGTGCCACATAAAAGGTTGGTAAGTAAAATGAAAATGCTTGGACTGGGGGAAAATGTGTGCAAGTGGGTAAGCATATGGCTCAGAGATAGAAAACAAAGGGTGGTAATTAACGGTGCATACTCAGACTGGATCCCTGTTACTAGTGGGGTACCACAAGGCTCAGTATTGGGCCTTATCCTCTTTAACATTTTCATTAATGATCTTACACAGGGATTGCACAGTAGAATATCGATCTTTGCAGATGATACTAAGCTCTGTAAAGTAATCAACACAATAGAGGATAATGTTTTATTACACAGGGATCTGGATAAGTTGGAGGCCTGGGCAGAGAAATGGCTTCAGACAGGATTTTTATTTTTTTTTAAACATATTATATTGAAGTTTTTGACATAACATAGCAGCAAGAAATAAAACACAGATATATACAAGGTTATGCACATGAGGAGGAAAAATCCATTACATGATTACATGTTAAATGGAAAAACTCTGGGTAAAAGGGACATGGAGAAGGACTTGGGAATCCTGGTGGACAGTAAACTTAATTGTAGCATCCAGTGTCAGACAGCAGCTGCCAAGGCAAATAGGAACATGGTGTTTTTTAAAATGGGCATATATGTATAATGGGAAAATAATGTTCTCATCATGTGCAAATCACTGGTTAGACCACACATGGAATATTGTGTACAGTTTTGGGCACCGGTGCACAGGAAAGACATTGTAGAGCTTGAACAGGTACAAAGACGGGCAACAAAATAGTAAAAGGACTGGGTGGACTGAAATACCCAGAAAGATCAGCAAGAATAGGGTTATAGTAATAGTAATATATAGATATAGTAATAGTTTAGAGAAAAGATGGCTTTGGGGGGACATCATGAATATGTATAAATATATTAAAGGTCAATATGGAGATCTCTCTCAAGATTTATTTATACCCAGGACTGTATCTAGAACAAGGGGGCATCATCTATGTCTTGAGGAAATAATGTTTCTACATAAACACAGAAAGGGAATCTTTATTGTTAGAGCAGTGAGACTGTGGAACTCTCTTCCACAGGAAATTGTCATGGTGAATTCAATAACAGAGTTCAAAAAGGGTCTGGATGCATTTCTGGAGCATAATAATATAACAAGTTATAGTGACTAGGATTCTGGAGAAGGGCCTTGATCCAGGGATTTATTCTGATTGCCAGATTGGAGTCAGAAAGGAATTTTTTCCCTAAAATGCAGACAATTGGCTTCTACCTCATGGGGGGTTTTCGCCTTTCTCTGGATCAACACTTTACCAAAATAGGCTGAACTTGATGGACGGATGTCTTTTTTTGTCCTTACAAACTATGTGACTATGCATGTTAACGGTCAGATGGACCGTTGTTACATGCGGGGTTATCAAGGAAAAGTCACTTATAGGCAATGATGCCTATTGAAAATGTGGTCCAACAGTTATCTGATAAGGATAATGTTTTGTTATCTGCTGGAAATAATGTGCCTGTAATCAAGGACTCTCTCACACAACCCAAGCAGGGAAAAATTAGCTGTGTTGCTGAGTTAGTCCCAGCATGTGAACTAGCTTCTAAATACACTGCAGGTGACACAGCAGCAGGGTATAGCTCAGGTGCGCCCTAAGAGGCCATGTGTGAACAAGCTGCTAAAGTACTGCAGTTACAACAGTAGATGAGAGCAGCTCAAGTCTGGCCCTGGAGTTCATGGCTGTCAGGGCTATGTCTGAAGTAAATGCGGAGTGTGAACAGGTTTCTGGAAAATGACAGCCCCAGCTGTAGAGCAGACTAGGCTTCGGGGGGACCTAATAAACATGTATAAATACATTATTATTATTATTATAATTATTATTATTATTATTATATTATTATAAATATATTAAAGTATATAAAGTATATAAATATATTAAACGTATATAGAGATTTTCTCAAGATCTATTTATACCCAGGACTGTATCCAGAACAAGGGGGCATCCTCTACGTCTTGAGGAAAGAAAGTTTTTGCATAAACATAGAAAGGGATTCTTTACTGTGAGAGCAGTGAGACTGTGGAACTCTTTGCAAGAGGAACTTGTCATGGTAAATTCAATAACAAAGTTCAAAAAGGGTTTGGATGCATTGCGAAAGCGTAATAGTATAACAAGTTATAGTGACTAGGATTCTGAAGAAGGTTCGTTGATCCAGGGATTTATTCCGATTGCCAGATTGGAGTCGGACAGGAATTTTTTCCCTAAAATGAGGGAAAATTGGCTTCTACCTCATGGGGGTTTTTGCCTTCCTATGGAACAACACTCTAGCACGATAGGCTGAACTGGATGGACGTCTGTCTTTTTTTCGGCCTTACAAACTATGAAACTATGTAAGTGTGCCCCTAGATCTTGTGGCTAACAGTGCTAAGGGTATCACAGAAGATGTGTGTCCTGTGGTGGATGACAATCTGGAGCAATGTGTTACCACTACTGCCTTAGGTGGAGCTAATGGGGTTGCCGGTAGCAACAAGGTATTCTCTGCACCACCGGTTGTAAATATGAGTGCCGTACAACTACGTGTTAAGTGTCTGATTTCCAGTTGGTAAATGTGTCTGCTATTGACCCGAGCGCACTGTGTAAATGGGCAAGTTGCAGGTGTGTCCCTACTGGTAATGGTGGACAACAGCACAAGTAGTGCATGTAATGTGGATCCAGTGGTTGATAGCCACCTGGAGAGTAGTTGCAGTGGCTACAGGAGCAGAACATAACAGTAACCTAACCAACACCTTAGCTGCACTAGACTCTGTAGTAATAACTACAGAGTCTAGTGCAGCTAAGGTGTTGGTTAGCTTACTGTTATATTCTGCTCCTGTTAATCCCAGAAAGCAGCCTTCAGGTTTTGTAGGCAGCCATGATTGCCGGATTTCCAGCAGCTTTCACGGCAATGGTCACAAAGACTGCAATGATGGTATGGATGGAAAAAATGAAGTGTTAGCCACCACAGTGGGGGGTGTGGGCCTAAACCCGGGTGAAAAACAGACAAGCGTATTTGGAGCCTCAGATGGTGAAAGGGTACCTGATTCTAAGGTGACTGATGAATGTTCCCTAGAGGTAATGGAGGAAAATAGTAATAATATTACAAAGGTGGTAGGTCCTGTGGTTTGTGGTGACCTATAGGTGGGTGGCATTAGCAGACAGATGTCTGCTGCACCTACAGGGGATGTGACAGAAACATCCCCACATCTTAGGCTATGTCTACACTGTTTTCTCAGCGTTTTTCATTTTCTAAAAACGCGGGAAAAACGACTGACAGCAGCTCCCATAGACTTCTATTGTAAAAGCGTCCTGCTGTCTACACTGAGCTTTTTTCTGCTCAGTTTTTCTTACTGGTCATCTTCAGCAACATGTTTTAAAAAACGGTAGAGCCGGGCAGAAAATTTGCTACAGGACTCTATGTAAAGCGTCGGACGTCTTTTGGCGTTTTTTTGACGTGATTTTTCAATGAAAATCCACCCGGGAGACCCAAGTCCCACCTATAGTGGGTGTAACAAAGGTTATACATTATCAAATGTGTATACAAGTGTCTAATGTGTCCTTGTTCATAATAAAATGATCATGCTAATGATTTTTGCGCAATTCATATTTTTTCGCTAAAAATAAGTTTTTTATGGATTTTGTCGTTAGAATACTTTTCATGGATTTTGGCGCTAAAATTCTTTTCTTTAGAGATTTTGGAACTAATAAAGTTCTCTCGCTTCTGACGCTAAAAATAATTTTTTTTTTTACAGAATTTGGCGCCATAATCCCTTTTTTTACGGCTTTTGGCGCAAGAATCCTTTTCTTATGGATTTTGGTGCTATAATCCTTTTCTTTACAGATTTTGGCAATAATAAAGTTCTCTCGCTTCTGATGCTAAAAATAAGTTTTTTTTTTACGGATTTTGGTGCAAGAATCTGTTTTTTACAGATTTAGGTGCTAAAATCCTTTTCTTTAGGGATTTTGGCACAAATGAAGTTATCTCACTTGTGACGCTAAAAATACTTTTCTTTTACGGATTTTGGCTCTTCTAAAGTTATCTTGCTTTTGTTGCTAAAAATACTTTTTTTTACAGGTTTTGGCGCTAAAATACATTTTTTACGGATTTTATCACTAGCCGGATTTTGGCGCTATTTAACTTATCTTACTTTTGTCGCTAAAAATACTTTTTTTATGGGTTTTGTTGCTAAAAATATTTTTTTTACCGGTTTTGTCGCTAAAATACGTTGTTTACGAGTTTTGTTGCTAAAATACATTTTGTATGGATTTTGACGTTAATAAATTTTTCTTGCTTTTGTTGCTAAAAGTAAGCTTTTTACGCAAAAATAAGTTTTTCGACAGGTTTTGTCTCTAAAAATATGTTTTTAAGTATTTTGTCGCTAAAAATACGTTTTTGACGTGTTTTGGTGCTAAAATAGTTTTTTTTTTACGGATTTTAGTGCTATAGTATTATTTTTCCGGATTTTGGCACTAAAGTAAGTTTTTTTAACGGATTTTTTAGCTAAAGTCTGTTTTTTATGGATTTTGGTGCCAAAATCCGCAAACGTATTTTAGCGGCAAAAGCCATAAAAAACATATTTTTCGTGACAAAAGCTAGATAACTGTAAGCAAGATCTGTAAAAATACGGATTTTAGCACCAAAATCCGTAAAAAATGGACGTTAGGTCCAAAATCCATAAAATAATGTATTTTTGGCGACAAAAGCGAGATAAATTTATTAGCGCAAAGATTCATAAAAATACGGATTTTAGCACCAAAGTCCATAAAAAAAAAGTGAACTTTAGGGCCAAAATGCGAAAAAAAAAACATTTTTGGCGACAAAAGCGAGATAACTTTATTAGCGCCACAATCCATAAAACGACTACAAGATTAAATATAGATGCAATGATGTGCTTTACTTTCCCTTTTGTAGGGCCGAGTTACATCCAATGGCTTAATTTATGCATACATTAAAAAACTGACTTGAAAACAAGCAAAAAATGCGCATAAAAAAACGCGCCAGAAAACAGCTGTTTTTTCAGCTGCTTTTGACAGGCAGTGGACAGAAAACTCAGTTTTATTAACGTTTTTAGTCATTCGCTTTCAGACTTACTGAAATAAGTCTGCTTGCTAGGTTTTTGTTTCTTTTTGTTGTATATGAGGACTAAAGCTGGCTGAGGAAAGTTTTAAATGACAGTCCCTGTGTCGGAGTGCCATTTCTTAAAACAGCGATCCCATAAGCTTAGGACCCCCGGACTGTCCAAGATGGTGGCCAGAAAAATGTCAATCTTACACCACCTCTAGAAGATGGTGAGACAGCATGCTTTTTATGTATCATTACTAGAGGTGTTTCTCTTGCCATATACCATATGTACAAATGTGGAATATTTTGACCTGACTGCTCTCGATTTGACATCACTGGAAATTCAATACTGGGTTGTACCAGAAGGGGATGATTGAGATTGTGTGATTGTCAATCTTGTTATGTTTTGCAATTCTTTTGAAAAAATTTCTAGATAAATACTTAAAAAATTATCACTTCAGTCTGCCATGGGGCTATTGGGCCCTTTTCATCCTAAAGATACAGCCCATAGCCACCCCAGAAGTGGACTAATGTGATATTAGATGGTTCATTTCTGACGGTAACCTGGCTCTTCCTGGTACCCCTGGGTATTGGGGTAATAGTGATAAGGGGGTTATTGTCAGACTTGCGATACCTAAAAACACTGCTGTCAGACGCCTCCAATACGAATACAGAAAAAATAATTATCCACCCATACACACAAAAACAACAGAAAAAAACCACTCTTATAAAATGGTCAATGAGGAATCATATCAGGTAGTGTTTATTTAAATAAATAAAGAAATAAATCCAATGCTGCCCGATCTAGCCCAATGAATTCGTTGTAGTCCTATAAACCCTGGGGAATGTGGCACCATCAAACTTTCTCAGATGCTCGATAGCCAGTGAAGCTGGGTGACATCGCTCACAGCAAGAAAAGCTGGATTTCTGCTGTAGAGAATGGGGAGCCATACAGTTTTACTGGGTACTCCAAGCCCCTCTCTTCTCAAACCCAACTCAAATACCTCAATTCTAAACCACCTCCCCCACGCAAACCCCTAACTCTGAACACTACCTCTCACACTCAAAATCACCTCCCCCACTTTGAATTTCCCCTCCCCACTGGGGATCCCCCCTACCCACCTGAACACTTCCCCCCAACCACACCCCCCACACTTAAAGGGATTTCTCTTACACAGTTTACTTTTAACATGAAGGAACAGTTAAATGAAGACTTTTTCTATATACACTAATTTTACTTTAGTTAAGAATGTAAGAATGATAAGAATGTTTTATGTGCTTTGAATACAAAAGGGTTTCTATAAAAATTAATACAAAGGAAGAAGTGACACCACCCCACTGATGGATCGAAACAAACTAGTTACATCTAACAAGATTAGCTTAATTAAACAAAAGGTACATGTGTCGTGATGACTAAAAAGCATGGCTTTATCTGTAATCTTGTCACTATAGATCTATGCGTTTAAACTTTTTGCAGTAAAAGTGCATGTGGTCACACCCTTGATCTATACATTTAAAATTTTTGTGTAACATATTTTTTAAAAATTTATAATATTGTTAACATTAATTTTTTGGGTCGTTTCAGGTACATACAAGAGAAATCTGAAAAACCAGACCTGGGACGATGTTTGTGAGGCGCTATAGCATATATGACATTGAACTGCAGAGGGTGATCCCTAAGTGATTTTTAATATTTAATATTAACCGTTCGGGGAAAAGAAGTGGGGCTTCTCCCTCCCAATGTCCAAAGGTTCCTTATCATTAGGAGCTGGCGTTCATTCTGCCACAGCAGCAAGGGCATATCTTTGGTTCAAAAAGTGGGGGGGACCAATTTTCCCTCTCACCCACTATCTTCCTATCCCTCCCTCCTTCATTCGCCTTCCCTTTCACTTCCCCTCCCTTTCCTTCTCTCCTCTCCTCTCCCTGCAGTAAAGGGGTTACCTCTAACCCAGCTATGAGGTCTGAGAGAGTGCTGTGAGCTCCCACAGCAGGTCCAGGCAGAGTCCTTATGGCAAACACTTTTGGTGCAATCCATAAGGTTATGAGTGGCTCAGTAGAAGTTTAGAGCCGGACTGGGACTAAAGAGCAACCATGGCAATGAAGCCGAACCAGCCCACCTATAATACTTCCCCCTCTAGATGGAAATAAAAAAACATGTCGAAGCACAAATTTCGCTTAACCACTCCCATCCCCCATCACTACTCCATTAAATTAAACAGAATGAGGAAAATAAAAGAACCCAAATCTTACTGTTCCCCTAAGGAATCACTTATGTCACATACTTTACCCGAAAACTTCTTTTATTGCATACCATATACAGAAATGACATCACTCACTGCACCTCAGAAATTAATTATATTACACATGGTAGCCACAGAAATTACATTACTAACTGCACCCCAGAAATTAATTATATTGCACATGGTAGCCACATAAATTATATTACTAACTGCACCTTAGAAATGAATTGCACATTGTACTCAAGAAATAAAATAATTCATTATACCCCAAAACTGTATTATATTACACACTGTACCCTAGAAATGAATTACATTACTCACTGTATCACAGAGATTACATTACACCATACCCCAGAGATTACTACATTACTCACTGTACTCCAGAGATTACATTACACATTGTACCCCAGAGATTACATTACACACTGTACCCCAGAGATTACTACATTACACACCATTACACCAGATATTACATTACCCACTCTACCCTAGAGATTACTACATTACCCACCATACTCCAGAGATTAGTTTACACACCGCACCCCAAATATTACTGCATTATTCACCATACCCCAGAGATTACATTACACACTGTACAACAGATAATATTATACCATACCCCAGAGATTATTACATTGCACACTGTACCATAGAGATTACATTACACACTGTACAACAGATTATATTTCACCATTCCTCAGAGATTATTACTTTACACACTGTACCCCAGAGACCAGATTAAAGTTTGTAGATTTAATTCGCCTTGGAGGACGCAATAGACAAACAATATATACATAGGTACAATACTAAACAGATATTAGTCAGAGGTGCAAATATGGATATGGTTACAAACAGAGGCAGCAAGATGTGTCTATTTACCTTAGCTTGGCTTTGTGCTGGGCACACATGCGGGGGTGAATGTGGCCTTGCTTCTGTGTGTGGGTGCTCCTGGAATGCTGGTTTCGGATACCCCCTCCAATGAAACAACAATGGGCAAACCTGGGCTTCGGCTTATAACAGTACTGGGACAGCACACGTCGCACCACCCTACACTCCCACTCACACCCCTGGGACGGTCTACAATCTCCTCCTTCTCCGGACATGCTGTTTTTTAGCTTTTAACCCAAAATGGGTCATACCACAGCAGTGCCTTGGGTTAGAGCTGAGCCAGTGGCACCATCAGATCCGGATGGGCCTAAGCTACGGCCTGGTACCACACATGCTTATCCTACTTGGTTTCTAAGGCCAGCTTTGGGTTTTTCTTTCTTCCCCTGCACCCTACAAACGTGGGGGTGGCAGCTATATGTGTGGATAGTTTCATATTTTAAAATATGAAACTGGGGTGGATCTGTGATGCACGATTCTCCCATAAAATCCGTATGAAATATCGGTGCCTGGCTGTCTCCTAGTTTTTTCATTGTCCAGGTCTGTGAGAGCCCATGTGTATTAGTCTGAGCCAGGTGCTAACGAATTTAAATGAGAATTCTTTGATGTGCCTGCCTCCTGCTAGGATGATCTCCTCCTCTGTCCTGTGTCACCAGGTCTGGGTACTCCTGCCTAATTGATGGCTTCCTGGGACATGTGTTGTGCGAGTGAATTTGATTTATGTGAGCTGTGGGGGTGGCTTGTCATTTTTGTGTCAATTTTTCTCACAACTTGGTGGACTGCAATACCCAGAAAGATTAGCAATAATATGGTTATTTATTTTAGTTTTAATATACTAAAGGTCAATATAAAGATCTCTCTCAAGCTCTATTTACACCCAGGACTGTATCCAGAATAAGGGCGCATCCTCAACTTCTTGAGGAAAGAAAGTTTCTACATAAACATAGAAAGGGATTATTTACTCTAAGAGTGAGACTGTGGAACTCTCTGCCAGATAAACTTGTCATGATAAATTCAGTAAAAGAGTTCAAAAAGAGTCTGGATGCATTTACAAAGTAAAAGACAAAAGTTTATACTCTCTCAGTTCTGAGTACAAGTGTCCAATATGCCCTCATTCATACCGCAGCTCATTTATTGGGTGGACCCAGCAGTGGACCAGTAGTACAGACAAGTGATATAACGTTATTAGTGGCAAAATAGCTCCGATTACATGACTACAGCGACAAAATAACTATGACTACATGATTAAAGATAAAAGCAGGTGTGCCAACGACGAGCTAACACAATGTGAAGCACACCCATTAACCCCTTACTGCCGGAGCCAGTTTTGGCCTCTCTGACAGAGCCACATTTTTTAAATCTGGCATGTTTTACTTTATTGAAATAACTTTAACCTATCCATGTGATTCAGAGACTGTTTTCTCGTGACACATTGTGCTTTAAGATAGTAATAAATTTTGGTCCAAAAATGCTTGTTTATTTGTGGAAAATATCAAGCATCGTGAAAGATTTGAAAAATTTAGCAATTTCAAACTTCAAAAATTTCTGCATGTAAGACAGGTAGTTATTCCACTCAAAATAGTTTATAACTAGCAATCTACCATATGTCTACTGTAGGTTGGCATCATTGTTTTTAATGTCTTTTTTTTTACGACATTAGGGGGCTTAGAAATTTAGTAGTAATTTTCAAATTTTCAAGAAAATTAGCAATATACATTTTTAGGGACCAGTCCATTCTAACGACTTTGATTGCCTGTATGTTTGGGACCCCATAAAGGAACTTCATCTAAGAAACTACACCCCTTAAAGTATCAAAACAGATTTAGTAAGTTTATAACCCATTAGTGTTTCACAGGAATTAAAACACTTTCAATTTAAATTTTTACTTATTTTTGCAGATTTTCAATTTGTATCCATTATTCACAAGAAAACAGAAATTTATCAGGGAAATGCAACTTAATTTGATTCCCCCAATTCTGCTGTGTTCAAGAGATCCCAATGTGGCCCTAGTCGTTTTTTTGGGGCTCACCCTCAAGCCCCAAATAGGGGGAGCATTACGGTCTGGGTCTCATTTTCATTACATTTTTTTTAGGCACCATTTCATTTTGGGGACACCCAAAAGTGCTAAAACTAATAAACACCCCTTGTTTTTTCCCCCCCCTTTTTGGGGGGGGGGGGGGGGGGTTTTTTTTTTTGGGGGTGGGTTTTTTTTTTTTTCCTTTTTTTTTTTTTTGATCCTGAAAAAAGCACAAAAATTGGTTAAAACAATTTTTTTTCAAGTTCGGCAAAACTCTACATGTGGGGGTAAACTGCTGTTTGGGGTCAGTCGGGCGTAAAAGGAGGGAAATTTTTTGGCTTTTTTGGGAAAGCAGATTTTGGGGGGGTCATGTCGCATTTTCAAAGCCCGCAAAGAACCAGAACAGTGAAACCTTGCAAAAGTCACCCCATTTGGATTTAGCATCCCCCAGGGTCTCCTGGGGGGTATTTGGGATTTGGGTGCACGGTTTCCATATTTTTTTTTTAACATTTGGGCCATGAAAATGGGGGAAAAAAAAAGCACCGTCATGTTTTTTGGTCTTCAATTTTACAGCATTTGCCCCGTAGGTAAAGAGTATAGTGTAAAAATGTATAACTGTGGGGGTTGGTTTTTTTCGAACGTTTGTACCAATTGTTTGCAATGTATAAATTTAGATAGTTTTTATGTTTTTTTACTTTTTAAAAAATAAAAAGGGCTTAAAAAATTGCGTTTTTATGTTGTCCTATTTTTATAGCCATAACTTTTTTAGTTTCGTATCTGGGGCGATTATTTTTGGCTTGTTTTTTGCGGGGTGAGTTGAGGTTTTTTTTTAGTACCATTATGGACATATATGCTTTTGATCCTTTTTATTTAAGGTTTTTTTTAGGGATTTTGAACAAAATACACAATTTCCTTTAGTGTTTTTTATTTTTTTTTTTTTACAGCGGTCACCATGCTAAAATACATCTAGTATTTTTTTTTATGTTTTACTGTTTTTACCAATAAAAAGACTTTTATTAAAAAAGGGAAAACACTTTTTTGCACGCCATAGTCTGAGAGCCAAACTTTTTTTTTTTTTTCTGTGAAAGGGAGTTGTTAGGGGTTTGTTTTTTTGGGATATTGACGTTTTTTTTTTTGGAACATTTTGGGGGGACAAGACTTTTTTGATCAGTTTTTAAATCCTTTTTTCTGGAAGGGCAGGGGTGAAAAAAATACTGAAATCCAAGAGTGTTTTTTTTTTATTTTTTAACAGTACCCATGTGCATACCGACCATTAGCTTTAGACTATTTTTCACACGGCTTAAAAGTGAACTTTTGCAGTCCGTAATTAGCCCGGAGTGCGCAAAAAAAAGGGCTGAATCGTCCTAGTAACTAGGGAAAAATCCACTTTTTCTCATAGAAAACTATGGATTACTCCCTCTCCCTGCTCGTGAATACCCGAGGGGGAAATAATTGACATGTGAATTACCAGCGGCGTATACGCGCCCCGGTTAAAAAAAGTCTATGGGGCCGGCGAGGCGCCGACCCCCCGCTCCCCCACCCCCGCTTCCCGCCCCCCCCCTCCCCCGGCCACACGGGGTAATTGCGGGCGTAATTAAAGTCCCCAGTTAAGCCGGTGAACAAGCCTTACTCTCCTGGGGCGATACAATTTTCGGGTGATACCCAATTTAATATTTTTTTTTTTTTGGTAAAAAAATATTTATCTCCTATCTCTTGAAGCCATTACTTTTTTTTTTTTCTGTATACTGAAAAGGGTTTTTTTTTTGCGGGATGAACAGACGTTTTAATAGTTACAACTTTGGCGTTTGAGTTTTTGATCGATTTTTATTCCATTTTATGTGCTGCAGGATGAACAAAAATCGCACTTCTGTGACTGATTTTTGTTTTTGTTTTTTACGGCGTACACCATAGGGTTTAATTAACATGATAGATTTATAGGGTGGGTTGTTACGCACGCGGCGATACCAAATATGGGTACTTTATTTTTTATCTTTTTTGGGGCGATTGAAGTTTGTAAAGGGGAAAAGGGCGGTGTACATGTTTCTTATTTTATTTTTTGTATTTGTGTTTTACTTTTTTTTACTTTTTCAAATTTTTTCACTTTTCCCCAGTGGAAATTTGTAACAGCAATGGTCAGATTGCTGTTACAATGGTAGACCTGTACACAGCGTTGCTGCTGTGTACTGGCCGCCATGGTAACTGCCAATCACCATGCCCACAATGAATTGTGGGCATGGTGACGTCACCAGACTACCTGGATGCTTTCAGAAAGCATCCGGGGAGTCTGGTCCTTACTCTGCTGCTCGCTGTGGAGGATCGCAGGCAGAAGGAGTGAGCTTCCTTCTGCCTGCAGCTTTGATGTCACGACCTATCATCGAAGGGTTAATCAGCCGCGGCTCACTTCGGCCGGGGGTGATGCGGCATGAAGCCAATGGTAATTTACCGCTGGTTCCATGTCGCGATCGTGCGCGGCTTGCCTGAAAGCCCGCACAATAGCCAGGACGTATGCATACGTCCATTTGCGGGAACGCACTTCCCGCTAGGATGTATGCATACGTCCAATGTCGGGAAGGGGTTAACAATCGTACTTTAATGCGCAGAAGCCCTTTCTTCACATGCTGCTGTTCCTCAGTGGTACTGGAATCCGATGATGTCGCATCATTGGAAATGATCGACTCATTTTTGTAAATGTTTTTTAAAATTCAACACACTGCAGCAGACAAAAGGACACAACTGCAGCCAATGGACTCAAAACGCCAACTGGGACCTTAAAGGGAGTGACTTGTAACTTCACCAGTAGGGTGGCTTGTTGTGCATACATTTAAAAATCACTGATAACTGACTGAAACCCGTTTAAAACCTGTCCAAAAAAAGTGTAAAAAAAGCAACAAAAAATGAAAACCAAAAACAAATGCAAGATAATCCAGCGTTCCCAATTAATTCATGTCAGAATAAGATCACAGAAAGACAAAAAGACGATTACGCGTTTCAGGCCTCATGGTCCCTTAGTCATAGCACATCTATCGCATATCAGTGAAAGAACCAAACGTGGCACTTAAAAGAGATCACATGACATACCTACAAAACAATACTGTATTTACTCAAAACGGGAGGATGACCACAATAACAATAAGATATATATGTGTTAATAATGTAACACTAAGGGCCACATGTATGAAATGGTTTTGGTCTAAAACTCACCTTTTTTCCCAATAGAAACCTATGGGCAAAAAAGTGAAAACCATTTCATAAATGTGGCCCTAAGTCTGTACGTTTGTTTAAACTAAATGGATAATATGTTAATAAAAATATCCAAAATGCTTCCCATGAACGAAGTTTACAGACATCATTTCCTCCCCGTCTGGGTGGAGTAACCCTTTCAATTCAAATACACAACAAGGTTTCAAAAGAACTATTGTGTGCAGTAAATGCAATGAGAAGATACTGTAGAGATATGTGTAAAATAAAGTGAATTAACGTCTGATAAATGACGACATATTCGTATTTTTTTTTCTTATTCAAAGAAGCTTTATTAGAAGAAAAACAGGCAGTACATTTCACCAAAGTAAATCAGCAGATAACATTCACAATTGTACTACAAGGTTATATGTACAAAAAAGGTCAAGATATCCAACTCTATAACCATCTGTTACTTTAACAACAACAAAAAAGGAAAAAACAATTACCGCTATAAAGCAGGAGCGTATGTAACATTTCCCTGGGCGGGAGTATCCAGTACTATATCTGGTATTCGAGTAGTGTCCTCAGAGGTGAGGGTATAGGTAATTATTCGTCCCTAGCGTGTGGATATTGCCATTGGAGGTATCAATGTTATCCATAACAGATTGCAGGGGGGGCGTGTCCGGCTGTTACCCAAGATGGCCGCATAAACTAAGAGCTCCGCAGGCCCCAGCGATATGGACTTAAATCTGGCGGCAGCGTCCTAACAACACCGGCGGTGGACAGCGGAGATCCCCGGCAGCACCCAAAACTTTTTTTGCGGC